>JAJTUV010000096.1:2282500-2445231 GCA_021653895.1 Mastomys natalensis
CCTTTTGAACAACCAATGTTATCAATAATTCACTATTTCTCAATTCAAATTATGCTTAAACAAATATTTATTGAGTGTCTACTATGCCTTCAGACCTCTCCACTTGCTGAGGGTGGCAAAACTGAGGCTTGGGTTGCAAACTCTTGGCTTGGTGCAGTTTAAGTGAGAATAGTTCTATGGGCAGGCTTAGCTTTCTGTTTTCTTAGAGTGAATTCCCATACCTTACAAATACCCAGGGAGTAAGTTTCTTCCCCTGATACACTGGGGGTTCTTTAAAACTGACTCTTCAGCCTCTTCATTTGCCCACAAGGAGGTAGAACATTCCCCCTGTCCTCATAGCATAAGACACGAAGCATCATGAGATGCTACTTCCTATTGTGAACCAAGGCACAAAAGCTGCAGGGACTGCCTGCAGAAATGCCACCAAAGAACCTCTGTCCATGTCCCAAATGCTGCTCCACAGATTAAAATAGTTGTCACAGTAGCTAGAAAATAGAGCTGATTAAACCTAGTTTTAGAATTGGTTTTGGACAGTATGATTTTCTTAGCACGGGCTAAAGGGTAAAAAAGAAAGAAACAGTAAGACTTCAGAACTGTTTTTCTTTCCTGTATGTTCATAGTGGTTATTTATAACTGGAAGTTTCCATTGGGATTTAGTTCAGGATATAGACTTGGCAGGGTGGTTTCTGCACTCTGTGGTGACATTTGACAGACTGCAGGCAAAGCAGGATGGATTTCTAATATCTAGATGGATGGATCTGGGGACGAAGTGTTGGGATTGGACTGCATTATGAAATGGATTTATTGACGTGAATCTAAAAGCGGCCCTTTGCTTGTCAATATGCGATCTGTATCAATAACTTTTGATAAATTAGGGCTTCGACCTTTTGCTTTGTTTGTTTTTATCAACTCCAGTTTAGCAATAACAATAAAAGACTCCAGGTGGTGTATGGTGAATGGCTTATTGCGCTCCTCATGAGCGTGACTGACCCCGGGGCTCAGTGCTATGATCTTGCACATGCTATCTGTATCCAGAAGTGTGGGTTGCTGTGCCTGACTTCCTTCCCAGAATTAGATATTCCCCCATTCAGTTGCATCTCAATATCAGCCCGCTGCATTAACCTTGAGATGCTGTGCCTGTGATGTACGTAGCATCTTCATTTTCCAGATGAAGAAATTAAGACCCAGTGAGGTCCAATGAGCTGCCCAGGGCCACACAGTAAATCTTGAATACAGCTGGGTTCCAGACAGAGGTGCCATGGTTCTTGTGTGAGGGCATGAAATTTTCTTCCTCTGTGATTCCGGGAGAAATCAGTTGGCAAAAAAGCTTAGGCACAGTACCTTTTCCCCAAGTATGGTGAGGTGGACATCTTTCTCTCTGAGCCATATGCAGGGGAAGTCCATGGGTTTTGTGAGAATTAAAGGGTGTCCTTGAGTGTGGGTAGAGACTGTTGCCACAGAGCAAGGTTGAGGATTTTCCTTATCTCTATTGGGATGGTTCAGGGATGGTTCTTATCATGCCTAGGTATCTTCTGTAGGGGACAGTTCTGTGCCCAGCCAGATAGATGTTGGACCAAAAGGGTGAGTTATGTGATTTTCTCCCTAAAGACCTTTTGTTTTAATTGTTGCAAACGTTGGATGTCAGTCTTTCCCTTATAGATTCCCTTCATTTGTAGGCTGGTAGAAAACGATAGAAGGGGATCAGGCCTTACAACTCCGTTCTTACGACCGAAGCCACCAACCAAGCACAGTAAGCAACTGTACCTGCTAAGGCAGTGTGCTTTATTCTCTTACTCAACTCGGCCTGTGAGCTACCTGAAAAAAGGTTCACAACACTATCCCCAGGCTGGCACTCTATGCCCTTGGTCCAGGCACGGTTCCAAGTAGATAGTTGATCTCTTTGATGTAAGTTATGTTACTTGTTTGCTTTTAAGCATCTTCAGGAATTTTAAATTAAAGTTACTTTACTGCCATCATAGTGGTAAGCTGGAATAGCAAATGAAAGGAGTAATTATCTGCTGAAATACAGTGTCGAGTTTCATAAACGAGGATGCTTGGAAAGCAAGCTGAATTTTTACTAGACTACCTAGTGCAAACTTGAAAAAAAAAATTGACTTTGCTTGAAAATTCTAATGCAGTTTCACTTTCATATTTCTGTTTTTATGTCCTGGTATATATTATATAATGACGTAAATCAAGTTTTCTTTTTGTATTGCCTGCAGGGTCATCATTGTGAGTAGGTATTTTGTTTTATTATTGTATTTCTGGTGAGTTGAGGTCACAAAGGGCCCTAGCCAAGTAGGTGTCCTCAACTCAAAAACTGTTACATTAGGAATTTTTGTTTGCTTGTTTTTCACAAGCAGTCAGCTTATAAACTCATTTTTCATAATGTCACTATGGCCTTCTTATGGAATGGGTGGAAGACCTTCTGCCATAATGTAAATGTGTCTTCTTAGGCTTCATGTGCTGAGACCCTGACCACCTCCCCCCAAAATCCTTTGCTAATGGCATTGGAAATGTAAGTCCTTTGGAGTCATGAGGACTCTGGCTCCATGAGTGAATAAATCAGTTTGTGAATGAGTAGACTATCAGCACAAGAGCTGTGCTATAAAAGCAACTCTTTCCAGCATGCTTGCTGTCCTACCACCAAGCCTTGTATCAACTTGGAACTCTGCAAAAAGCTCCCCACCAGCAAAAAGGTTTCCACAAGGCAGTCCCTCAACTGTGGACTTCCCAACTTCCTTCCCAACTGTAAGAAAGAAAGTTTCTTTAATAAGTTATCAAGTCTGATATATTCAGCTGTAGCAACAGAAAAGGAAGTAAACAACCAACCAACCAACCCAAATCCATATTACCCAAGACTCATAGAATACTGCTGGGAATACAGCTCATTGATACTTGCTTGCTTAGAGTGTGTGAGGCTCCAGATGTGGCTGCCAACATTAAAAACAACAGCAAAACCCTGAAACCGACCTGGAGCAGAAGAAGGCCAATTTCACATGGAAATATAGTTAGAAGTCCATCTCCCCGAGATCCTGATCTAACTATGTTGGAACAACAGCTAGAAATCATCACTAAACACCTAGTACTTTTCTAACATCATCTTAACAAGCATAGTAGGGTCTTTATTTACTTAGTTAGTTTGAAAATTAACTTCTAAAGTTAGCCTAGAAAGCAATGGCTTCAAACACAGGCATCACTATGTCGTGTTCTTGCTCATTTTAGCTCCCTACTCCTACCCTCTTCCATCAGCCCTGTGCCCATCTTGCGAGTTCCTTTGCTCCTTCCAGACAATCCCACCTGTTTCCCTGGCATGAGTATTTACTAAATAAGTTATTTTCCACCTCTTTAAGAGCCCTCTCTGTTCTCTTACAATTTCCTTTCTATTTTCATGTTCTATACAACCATACACATATATTTAAATGTAGAATTATTTTATATGAGAGAAAATGTAATGGTGTTCTTTCTCTGAGCCTGGCTTATTTTACTTAACCTAATGATCTCCGGTTGCATCTCCCCTTTTCTCCTGAAAATATCATAGCCTTGTTCTTGTTTATGGTCAAATAAAATTCCATCAAGAAGATGTACCACATTCCTTTATTCCTTCATTTGTTGGTGGACATCTGGGCTGTTTCCATTTCTTGGCTGTTTTGGTGACTGCAGCTAGGATATTTCTAACAAATATACGTTCTATGGAATAACACATTGAGGCTCAGCGTCTGCGAATTGTCCCAAGCAAGCTTTAGTGTAAGAGGAGAGAAGTCTGTATCTCCATACTTTGAAACATGGCTCCTTAAGGGTGGCTTTTAGTCAATGTCCAGCTATTTCCTCACTCTCATGGAAAGTGTAGGCTGTCCTATCCCAAACTGAAGTACATAAACATTCATTGACAATATTCCTTTTTGAGTCCAAATTCTGCCCGAGAAACAGTAGAGCATAGATCACAGTGAATCATATTTACCCTGCCACCAGGTCTGTTTTTATCATGGGAATAATGTATTTCATGCAAAGCGTACATATTTGATTGATATCAAATTATAGGAAATCTGTGAAAAAAAAACCAATAGCAGCAGAAAATTATCACATTAAAGTTATTCATCCAGCAATTTGTGTGCCATGCAAACAAGCAGCCTTTGAAATCTTTAGTTGTACTGTGTATTGGTGCAGTTACTCTCTGAGCCTATTTTCTTTACCTTCAAAACAACATTATTGTGACTGAGGGTGTGCCCGTGTGAGCATGTGCCCATGTATACAGCTTGTGGGTGTGCAGCTATAAACAGACCACAGGCTTATAACAAATAGGTAAGAATTTAATTAAGCACAATTTATGTCAAAGTATTCAAATAGGCATATGATTATGTAATTATATGTAAAACTTTGAGGAAAAGAAGAAAGCTTTTTCTTTCCCCATATTCACTTCCACATTCCTCCATTCCTCCAGTGTCCAGCAGCTGTGTTTTTTTTAAGCTGCCCAAGCTGGGTCGAGACTTGGGCCAAATCTTTTGAGAGGGAATGGTCTACACAAGCTGGCAGGCTGTCAAGCTGTGTGTGGTCCTCGTACCAGCAAATGAGTAAATCAGAGTTATAAGTTGCAAATGTGCCTCAAATTAACTTCTGCATAGCAGGGAATGCGCTTGGCATAAATGTAAGTCCGGCTCAGAGACAGCCCTTTCTCTCTCAGCAGCTGAATCGAAGGGATGATGGGATATTAAAGCCTGGTGGGTCCTGGAGCTTCCACGGGCATGAACTCAGTGTACTGTGCTTGAAATGTCACATTCCAAGGGCTCCTGGAATTACCAGGCTCAGTGTCAGGTCACACTGTGGGCTCCATTCACATGATGCAAGTCCTTGCTTATCTGACCAGGTCTAAAATAAGACACTCAGATGCTTTATTTATGAGCTCTGGGCCACCCAGGCCCATGATGTAAGTAACCTTGGGGTACACAGCATTTGATCACTTCAGTTCCCATTAACTACCTGTTTCTAAATGGGGAAAGGCATTTGCCCAGCACATAGTGTTATTCATGAAGACACAAAGCAGCCCCTTGTGCTGTCTCTGTGCGGATTTCCATGTAACGTGACTCCACTGTTGAGGGCTGAGGCTTGCTAGTTTCTAATCTTAGTTTTCTTCTCCATTTCTTTTATATCAGTTTGTTTTTTCTCCCTTCTCTTTCTTTCAGTCTCTGTCCCTCTCCTTTCTCTTCTGATTCCCATCCTTATAAGACCTTTTCCAATTTCAGACATTGATGAGCATGTAGCTGCATATTAAGAAGTTATTAAGATACAGAAAACCCAGGAATTATAACTTGTTTTGAGGAAGCTCAGTTGAAATAAAGAAGTTATAGACTTCTCTTCTCTCTCTCTCTCTCTCTCTCTTCTCTCTCTCTCTCTCTCTCTCTCTCTCTGTGTGTGTGTGTGTGTGTGTGGTGAGAGAGAGAGAGAGAGAGAGAGAGAGAGAGAGAGAGAGAGAGGCAGAGACATAGAGAGACATATATAGAGACAGAGAGAGGGGGAACACATGTGTATCTGGAGATCTGGAGACCACAGGACAATCTCAGTTATCACCCTTGAGGTACACTATACCTTGATGTTTGAGACAGTCATTTGTTGGCCTAGAGCTTATTAAAGTAGGCTAGACGGGTTGTCCAGTGAGGTTCAGGAGTCTGTTTCTACCTCTGTAGTGCTGGGATAACAAGCTCCGGGTGTCTGGCTTCACTTACACGGGTTCTCAAAAGCAAGCTCTTTATTAATTGAGGGATCATCCAGCCACTACTGCTTCCGTTTTCAACACAGGTCAAGGTGGGTGGTAGGAAACCATTGTAGATAATGATGAAAATGTCTCTTGCAGAGTGTCTGGGTTTACCTGGCCATTTTTTCATTATATGGACTTTCTTGTAGATTGCAGGATTTTTTTGAGGGGTGGGGGACAGCACCACTTCCTTCCATTTACTAGCCCTTACTCATTTATGACAACTAAAAATATCTGCAGACATTCGTAAGTGCCTCTTGGGAGCAAGGTTGCCTCTTGTTGATTTAGTTTGACAACTTTCTGGGATTGGCTGATGAGAAGTCTCATTGACTCTCACAGAGACCACAGTTGTGTTTTTCTGCTTTCAGCATAGCAATAGGAAATCTGGGTTTGAATCCTGGCTCCAGTGCCTCCTGCCTATTGCGCTATGTGACTGTGAACCATTCAGCTTCGATAAGCCTTTAATTCTCCACTTACCATATAGGCATAATGACTGATAGCCCCTAAGATCATCAAAACATAGCAAACTAATAGGTGCCATGAAGATAGCACATGAAACACACATAATAGAAAACTGATGATCTGGCTCTAAGACCTATCATATGACATATTAGCCACATGGAGAATAGTGGGCGGCATGATCTTCCGACCATGTGTCTTAGTTCTGGGGTTTTCCCTTGGTTCTTCTACTTCCAACTCTCCATCCATTCCTAACATTCTAGAAACACAATGATTTTGATTAAAGTTATGAGACTCACTGGATGGAAAAAGAGATGCTGAGGAACAAGTTTTGTTTTTTTTTTTTCCTGGCAGGACCATTCCACTGAGAAGTCCCACAAAGAGTTATAGGAAGTCTATTTAATTTCTTGAATGTAAACATATAGATAAGGTGCAGTTATAGGTGATGAGGTGAAGGTCTGCTGAAAAAAAAAAGGCAGAGACCCACACAGTGCACTACTGACCTGAGCACCATTTTCTACTCACTAGATGCCAGATCCACCTTGTTTCTTTTGCTTAGAAGAAGTCACTTTCCTACTACAGCAGTGAGGATGACCAATACTGTCATACTCTGTTTTCCCAGGAAACAGTAAGAAATGACTCCATGTGACTAGAGCAATTCTCTGCTTGACTCTTCAAAGTCTGAGTCCCTTCTAAATTATATCTAAATCTAAAATAAGAGCAAGAATAAAGAGGCAAGAACCAACCTCAGATGGCTGGCTATGACCCAAGTCTCTGACATCATCTCCAGTCATGGCTCCTGTGTTCACAGAGCTTCTCAGGACTACTACCTGCCAGAAACTCAGATAATTGTAGTAAAAGTCCCATTCTTCCTACTTGCCCCATCACTTTCCATTCTAACTAAGGGTGTTGAAATCTAAGCCATTTCTGCAGCCATCACTGTCCTGTGTCCTGCTTCCTTATAGCAGCACCATGGAAGATGAGTGTAGGAAGAGAGAGGAGAGACCATGGACTGTTTCTTTATAGTTTTGCTGTGTCTGCTCTTTCCCTGTATGACTCTGGAGAGAGAAATCTCTGTTTATACCTTAGCTACCAAGTCTAGTTACAAGAGACATGGAAACTCTCCTGGTATCTATATCTGCCCCAACCATACTCTTAAATGTGCTCTAATAACCCAGTATATGTTGAGATCCAAAACAAATAAGATGCAGCTTCTGCCTTGAGACAAAGTGCAGTTATGACTGATGAGGTGAAGGTCTGTTAAATCATTCATTTATTCACTTAACACACCTTCCTGAGATACTCCAAGAAACAGAGACTAGCTAACACACATTCATGAGATACTTGAGGACCAGGGACTTGCTAAGTCCTGGGATGCAGTCATCCTGCTCCGATAGTCACAGTCTATGGAGAGGTAGACTTTCAGAAGTTCTCTGGATAACTGAGGAAAGGGCTGTTTGAGAGTAATAACTGTGTCTGACTTTGGCAAACAAATGGAGATAGGAAAGTGTGCAGGAGTGTGGGCATTAAGAGGTCTAAGATTGAGAGAGCACTGTCCTAATTAGAGTGTAAGTATGTGACAGGAGCAAACATGAGACATCGAGTGTCCTCTTGAGAAAGCCAGCTGAGTTCAGAAGCATTCAGGAGCTATCGGTTACTGTTTTTGTTTTCTTTGTTTTGCATGAACATAAGTCTATGATAGTAGAAGAACTGTGATATTGTCTGAATTAGTCATGATTATGTGGATGGAGAGGGTACTGAGATAAACACCCAAGAGTGTTAAGGTTGACAGAGTGGACTCTGCTAGTGATGTCATAGCCACTTCCTGGAGATGATGATATGTGAGTTCTTGAATAAGAGAAAGAGAAGAGAGAGCAGTTTCCCCCAAGCTAGCTGCAAGGGTCAGTGTTCCAGGAGGGGAACTGCAACTATAGTAGAAGGCAGGCCTAGAAACTGCAGAACCTTCTAGAACACACCTAGTTATCCTTCCTAGGCTGGATTTCAGGACCAAGGGGAGAATTGAGCACCAGCACCCAAGGCTGCAGGTTGGGTATTATGAGGCTTGGCGCTCAAATGTCCAGGGATGTGGGTTTGTAGATGCTCTCTTCTGGAGAGCAAGGTCCTCAGATGATGACATAGAACTGCCCCCTGGGCTACTGTGTGGAGTTATCAGGACATCAAATTTCAAGGAGAAAGGAGTCAACAGGAGTCAGAGTTGGGGGTCTTTCATGACACAGACACATAGAAGGTGCTTCTCTATAGCTTTACACATGCTAGCTATGTTAAGCTGTTCTGATGTACAAAATTCAACTTAGAAACAAACTTTGCAAAAAAGCAAAATGCTGCAATATAGATCACTTACACAGGCAGCAGTGAGTTTTTCTTATTTTTACCTGATCTTTAGAATAGTATATACATCTGTTTATCTTCTTTGTTAAAAGTAGGGTATTAGTTATCAGATCCTGCATTGTCCTTCCTCAGACATCTGAATGTTTGCCGATGTACAGACTTAATGTCTAGATTTTGGCTTGAAGTTCTGCCTCCTTTTCTAGTTGTTTGGTGTCTGAGTGAAAACACTCAGGAATCTTAGAGAATATTTATATCATAAAACTGAATGCTTAACAGGGCCAGGGCCTCAGATGCATTGGAAGGGCTTAAGAAAGTAGACACACACACACACACACACACACAAAGACACACACACACACAGATAGAGTGATAAAATAACCACCTGAATAGTGGGTCCAAAAGAGAATTGGAAAATTTTCTGACTGACCAAAAAGGATTGTGAAATAGTTTATTTGAGCTTCTGAGGACTTCTTTTCCCTAGATAAATGTTTATATAGTACCAGTCATGGTAAGGTTGGGTAGAATACACTTATGCCTGTGGAGGGGGGTTCAGATGAATTAAAGTTGATCATTTATCTAGGTTGACAAAGAGCTGAAGATCCTGTTGTCTGAGTCCATCTTACCCTTTTAAATAGAATCTTGTGACTATTACACAAAGTATATTTTAGGCATTTTGAAGTTCTCATTGTGGTATTTTGTGAAAGAATGGCCCAAAGGGTCTTGGGTCACCATTTAAATATAAAAATTACACACAGATCATAGAAAAGTCCTTCCATGCTATAAACTCTGGAACAGAAGGAAAATGCATAAAGGACTATTTTGTCCATCTTCAACTGCTTTAAACTGTCTTGGTCATTCTTTGAGTGGACGTGCTTTGTCTGTACCCCTTTGCTATTCCTCAGCAGGGATGGTCCGCACATCCTCAGGCGTCTTTATGTTTAGGTGTGAGAAGGACAGGACTCTTTGTAGGCCATTTCCCATCTTAGGGTTCCATGAGATGGCCTTCTGCCTTGTGACCCCTTCTTTATGTCCTTCTTGGGGACTGAGGCTTGCTGGAAAGCTCTTCACTGCATCCATACCAAGCAGAGCTTCCTCATGGGTGAGCGTGCTTCTCATAGTTGCATCCCTCTACCAGCACCACCTCCCTTTGAACTACTGTCAAGGCAAAATTGCTTTATTTCCTAATTCTGATGATATTAGCAAATACATGTAATGGGAAATAAAATTAATCAGTTTGTGCTCGTGAAATTGCCTCCTGTTTACCTCAGCCTTGTAGCGATTTCCCCCCCTCCTACAGGGGTTATTTTAATTAACAGCGTGAATTTTTGGTAGTTTAATTTATTTTATGATTGTGTAAAAATACTCCTTTGTAAGGGTTTATATATAACTAGCCAGCTAATTAGCAGTAATATTTTAACAACAGCTGTAGAGGCAGGGAGTCCCATGAAACATAGCTTCTCCCTTCAGACTGCAACGATATTTATTGGTGCCTTTTCTTATCAGTCCTGGCTGAAGGCAAGAGAGGAGGGTAGTGTGCACATCAGATAATTAAAAGAGAAGTAAGCATTCTAGTCCTCCTCCTACCTGACATGCACAGCTTCCGAAGGACTCCGTGTCTCTAAGCTTCTGATTTAGGACTCTGTCTTCTTTCTTCTTTTTCCAAAGCCTGTTATGTATTCCTTCTGGGACTCTGTATAAGATATACCTTTCCAGAAAATTATGAGGAGTCTTTTAAAGGCATTAACTTGGACTAATAACGGTCGCGGATATTTATTCTACACTTTCTGCTTATGTGAAGCACATTAACACGTAGTGTGGGTCACGCTACATTCATTTAGCATGCTTGATTTCAAGGATTCAAACTGGGAGAGAGTTCAGGTAGGTGTGGGGAAGAGATGGGGAGACTCAGAGGAATGGAAACATAGAGAATAAAAGGGTGGAGGAAAAGAAGGGAGAGAAAGACAGGAGACACATAGAGAAGCACTCTGCAACTTCAACACTGTGGCATCTTGCTCTCTTCCAATCTAGCATGGTTTTATTTGTTTGTTTGTTTTTGTTTTTTTTTCTTTTTTTTTTGATCATGCATTTATTTTGCCACTTGGGAATTCAAGAGAGAAGACTCTCAATTGCTACCTCCAGTGAGAATTCATCAAAAGTCCGCCTCCCCCCATGCTTTAGTTGAAGGCAAGCCAGCTATATGCTGTGGAGTTCAGTATGAATTTTGCTCATACACTATACTCTCCTTACACATGTAGTCTTACATGCTAATTCCTGAAGAAGTCTATAAATCTTAATAATCAGGGAGGGTACACAGCCTTGTTTGTGTCTGTTGACCTTAATATTATTTTGTAGATAGGGACACTAAGGGCTAGAAATGCCAAGTGGTTACATAATAGCACACTGGTGTCAGGGTAAAGAGGTGACTGGAGCTCCATCCCACCCAGAGATGGCTGTGATTTCTGTTTGTAGCACATGTTTGTGGAGCCTCGCCCTGTTTTCCAGGAGAGACTGGATCATTTCTCCAGTGTGTGCTTGCATTGCTTCTGCTTTCTTGTACTGCCTCAGTTTTCATTTGGCACCCCTATGTACCCCCAGCCCTCCCCAGCCCTCCAACAAGGGACAGTGGAGTCTCTGCTCCTTGAGAGTAGGATAACTATCATTTGGGCTCGATTCACAAAGATGCTCAGGTAGGAGTTTCTGGGCACATAATATAAATCATAGAAAGCGGAACCTGTTTTCCAATGCACACTTTATTGTTTGTAAATTTCTGACTAATAGCTTTGTATTGAACCTATCAATTTAGCGGTTATATCTAAAAATGCCGCACATGCTGTGGTGGTATAGTACCTGAAACACAGGAAATAGCTCTGATGTTAACATTATCCCTCCAACTTTAATGACATATGTATAGAAAATATTGTATAACATTTTCCAGGGAATGTTTAAGTAAAAATGCAGTAGAGGAGGATTGGGGATGTGGCTCAGTCAGTAAAGTGCTGGGATACAAACATGAGGATTTGAGTTTGGATTCCCAACACCCATGTGAATTGCTAAACACGTTAGCATTGACCTATAATCCTAGACTTGGGGAGGTAGAGACCAGAGCATGGCCAGGGCCTGATGACTGTCAGCCTAGCTGAGTCTATGAGCTTCAGTGAGAGATCTTTCCTCAAAATTAAGGTAGAGAAGCAACTTAGAAAGACATTTTATGGTTGGGTTTTGATCTCTACATGTATGCACAGGTGCCCTCACACCCATTTACACAGACAGCTCTGCACATTACATACATACACATATGTAAAAATACGATGTATCAAGTCACATCCACCCACTTAGGAAAGCATATATATGTGTACATACACACATGCAGACACTGTTGCCTTGATGTGGCTTCACAGAGACAAAATGTTCAGTTGGGGATTAGGTAGAAACTCCCTAACAAGTAGAACCTGCCTGTACATTAGACACTCCAGTGATCACAAATGGCTTACACTTGCGAATCATTCGACATTTACATCCTGTGTGAGTACCTGACAGAGCTGGCCCCCAGTGTATACCCAATGCAAGGCTATGCGATTTCATTTGGCCTTTATGATAACCTGCATGAGTGGTTGCTGTTATTATCTCTATTTGGCAAATGAGGGACTGTCAGAGTAGTTAATGACCCTGATGCAAGTTCCCAAGCTGATCAATGACAGAGCCAGGGTCAAAATCTCTGAAACCTATGCTTTATTCATTGTGAAAACAGACAGTGGAGTCCCTAGAGAAGTCTGCATATAGAAAGAAAACAGCTGAGTGTGGAGGTAGCTCTTAGGTAGATGGAGGGATGAGTACTCTCAACAATGGCTGTAGGTGAAGCTTTGTGAGCCATGGAATCTTGACTTTGCCTCTTCCTATTACTAAAGACATCTGACACTTCACTCACAGCCTAACCTATGTGTGTCTGTTTCCTCATCTTTTAAGTGGAAGCAAAGTTAGCCCTTATTTTATGATGTTGCCTTACGGATTATGGGAGATGATGTCATTGATTGAGACCTGCACACATCCTCAGGACTCAATGATAGTTTCCTAAAGTAGGCCTGAATCTTTTGCAGTGTCTTATATCTAAGGTTACCTTCCCCCTTAATATTTTTAAAGTATTTCCATCTATGTTAATGAAGGCAAATAGTTGTGAAGTGGAAAGAGGCATGGGAAGGATTTTAACAACATCTTTGAGGGATGGATGGGATACGGGATGGGATGTCCCATGACTGGCAGCTCAACTATCCATGATGGATAATTGAAATTCATTTACTGTAATTGTTGGTGAGCACATGGCCACAGGCAAGTCACATATGTAGATCAGTCTTGCCCAAATGCCATGTCAATGAATTGGCCCTGAATGATGCTTAAAAATTTACCTCAACAGAAAGAAACATTGGAAAATATAAGAAATAAAGTTGGCCCAGGCAACTAAAGACTGACTTACAGCCTCGATCTTAATTCCCTTTACTCTCTTTCCCAGTTAAGCAGCATAACACAACTATTGTGAAAACCAGAAATGAAGTGGCATTTTTAAAAATAATCTTGAAGGAAAAAAAATTCAAAGCTGGGATCACTTTTGATGGGGAAACAATAAAATGTTAGATAATTCCCAGGTCTCAGAGCAAGAAAACAATAATTATATTTTGCATTTTATTAGAATAATAGGTTCCCAGCTAAATGCACAAATCTAATAAAATGTAATACAAAGCTACAATGGGCTTCATGAATTGGAAATGGGGTGCATTTAAATGTTTTTGTCACCTGCCACCCAGCTCCCCAATAAGATTTCTAATTTCCTGATAAGCATGTGCATGCCTCTTGAATTTAGCTCCACTGAGGAGCCAAAGCCTATTTCCGGTGCTCATGTTAATTTCTTACTGGCCTTGCCAGACCCACTCTCTCCTGTTAAACCCCTTTGCCATTTAAAAGCAGAGAGAGCACAAGGAGAGATTTTTGAGACTTTTAAAGGGACTTGAATATATAATTAGCGATACAGGACCCAAAATGGTGAGTCATCTTGGGCCTCTTTAAATGTCTCTGAGGCACTGTGTGTCATTTGCACATACCCAAAGAACACTGTGTTTGTAGAAAAGATGAACACTTGTGCATAAGGGTTACTGTGGAAAAGGGCTGCCACCTGGACCTGAGTGTCCACTTTAGACTGGAGAGTCTCTTTCTCAGGGCAGGGCATGGGTGTCATTAGTGGTCGCTGAACCCTCCTTTGGTGGAGTGTGAGATTCGAGAGATGGGGGTCTCGCTTTTCAGCATAGGATCTCAGCCCATGAAGAGGCCTCTCAGCTCAGAGCAGATGCTTCACTGACCCATGTTCATGTGTGACTTGGGGTACCATACTCTTTATAAAATAAGGAGAAGAGGATCTGATGCTTGTGGAGTTGACTTCATCTAGGGTCCCATCACACGGGACCTTATCTCAATTCCATGTCCTCAAAGGGATTCATGAAGAAGCCACTAGGAGGATCTTCTGTCTTTCGAGAGATCTTGCTCATGTTATCTAATGACTCATATAGTACTAGATGGCTGCAGTTTATGGGCTCAGCCCAAGAGTCTAGAACTCTTGCTATGAAGTCTTCAAGCATGTGGTAGTTGGTAGTTTTTTACTATTGGCTCCCTCACCGATAGTAACAATTAGGAGGTGTGCCCCATTTTTCTCCTACTTCTGCAGTTCATAGCCAGGAGTTCATCCCTTAGGTTCATAAGAGACATTTGGCCACTGATAGTAATCTAACTGCTAGTGCTGAAAGTTTGCTATATTTAGTGTGTATAATCATGAGAGGAGAGGAGAGGAGAGGAGAGGAGAGGCAGCTCTAAGAACATGCAGTGTTCTCACAGAATCTCCCACCTCTACGGCTTTCTTTCGGCTTTCTCTGCTCTCCTCTGGGGCTTGGGAAAAGCAGTACAATTGAGCTGACTCACCTGCTAGGATCACTTCCTTATCAGTGCGGGTGAGTTTACGTTGCCTTTGCCCCCCACCCCCCAGTCTCATTTAATTAGATAAAGCCTACCTCAAAGTCATTTCATTCTGTTTCTTAACATTGACCACAGTTTCTCTTTTGGCTAACTCCTTGCCTTTCCCTGTGATTGAGGCAGTAGAGGCTGATAATTCATTTTGTTCCGCCATTATTGATTTGGTGGCTCTGATCCAAAATTTGAAAATTTCTCCCTAGGTTATTTTTGCCCTTGTTTTTTTTTTTTTTTAAAAACAAAGACGTGGCTTAAAATGAAGGGTATGGGTCAAAAATAGCAACACCAGAGCTACTGTACGGTACGAGGGTCCACTTTCCTTTGTGAGAGAGGCTTATTGTTAATTACAGAGATTTCCAAGGGCATCACACTTCTCAGGGCTGTACCTGGGAAAAAATCCTCCTTACAAATGCTTTCTGAACTAAGAATGGATTTGAAAGACCATTGTCTGCCCAGGCTCAGAAATTATTCCCTCATAAAGGCCTTGTGTAAAGGTTTGCAAGATACCTTTATGTGGAAGATAAACTATGTTAAGGGCCCAAGAGCTCCTGCTCTCCACATTTTTACTGAAGCCTTCCTTTCTTGATTCTTATAAATGTCAGTTCCTTAAAGTCACCGTCTCCCTTGGATTAAGGATTCTGACCCCAGAAGGAGAGGTTTCTTTTTAATTCTGGGTGGATTGGTAGCTGTTAAGTGACCAGCAAAGGTTTTTCTCACAATAGATCATTACTAAAATGAGATTATTGTTAGTCTCTCTTTTTGTTTCTACAAGGAGCTTTTCGGAAACCCCAGGAAGCAAGGATTTGTGTTGTTGACTCTTGTAGAGACTAAGACATCTCCTGAACCTTCTACAATGACAATGCTTTATTTTCACTCTGTAAATAGTTTTAACAACTGACTGTCCTTAAAGAAAACAAAAGTTGGGCTGGAGCTGTAACTCAGTTGGAGGATTGCTTGCCTAGAGTGCACAAAGTCCTGGCTTAGATCCCCAACACTGCATAAACCGGACGTGATGTCACATACCTGTAATCCCAGCACTCTGGACAATATAGGAAGATCAGAAGTTCAAGGTCAACCTCGGCAACATGGGGAGTTTGAGGGCAGCCTGAGATACATGAGACTCTGCCTTAAAAACAAAACTAAGGGCTGGAGAGACGGCTCAGCAGTTAAAAGCACTGACTGTTCTTCCAGAGGTCCTGAGTGCAATAACCAGCAACCACATGGTGGCTCACAACTATCTGTAATGGGATCCGATGCCCTTTTTCTGTGTGTCTGAAGACAGTGAAAGTGTACTCCTATACATAAAATAAATAATTCTTTAAAAAACAAAACAAAACAAACAAACAAAAAAACCAAAACCAAAACTAAATAAGAACAACAAAAGTGAAAGTTATCGCTGCCAATTAACATGGTAAACTGAGCACATGACCGTGAACACTCGTCACTGGATTGCAAGAAGGGGTAATGAGAAGGAATCTAATGCATTATCTCCTCCAATGCCTCTTCCTTTTTATATGAGATGGATTCTTGGATTTGGCACACGACAGTGGAGACACTGTGTATGCAAGCTTTTCTTTTCTCCTCCATTTTTTTTTTAAATGACAGAGCTAGAGCTTGTGCTACTGTCTTGTATTTTTTCGAAAGCTGGTAGTAGATGCCTTCCAGAGACATCCTTGAGCTGCAGTTGCATTCTTCTCTCTTCCTTCCCAACTAATTTAATACTACTGCTCTTTATAAATATATAACAGGCAAGATGAGTTTATCATTGGCTTAGAGATCCACTCAGCCTTGACCTCATGGCTGTAATGAACTCAGTGTCTAATACCAGAGAGTACCAGAGTTGAAAACTGTGATTCTTGAACTCATACAGAAAATCCAAAAGGCATAGCCGTCTCCTTAGAACTTTTAAGCATGCTCGCTCTCAGCCTGTGAGGGACATTAGAAAAAGTGATGGGAAGAGGTTTATGAGCCCCACTTCCTGGCAGCTCTCAAAGCATCCAGCCTAACGTGGGGAAACTTACGGTTTTAACATTCTGGCTCCATGCAGCAGAATCTGAATCTACTCATCTTGCTTTCATTTCCATGGGCCCTCTAGATTGTTAATTACAACAAGGCTAATTATGTAGTGCAAGCTCTCCCACTCTGGATGCTCACAGCATGCCTCTCCTTCTCCTTCTCCAGTATTGTACTGTTCGCCCCCCCTCCCAACCTTGTCAGACTAAGATTTAAATCCTTAACCTGACATTCATTGTGTTCTTGTATCAGCTTTTCCTGTCTTTCTGAATTACGTGCCCAATAAAGTTCTCATTTCTGTCATAGGTCAGGACTTGGTCTTTTATAAATTCTTAGGCTGCAGCCATTTAAATTCTGTTTTTGATTTTATCCTGCCTCTTCAAATTATTTGCCTTGTAAGCTCTTTCCCTTTTTGGCCTTTAGCCCTAACTTCTTAGGCTATTAATATATATATTTTTAAACTGTGTAACCATTGAAGCACATTTACAGAAAATCTCATTGACAACGAGGCAGGTCCATTCTGGAGAGAAATGTTTGGAAGGTCCTCAAATATGCATGTCTGTGTATATGCACACATGTGCACATGGGAATAGATGCATCTTCTCAGCTTTAGTCAATGAAGGAATTTTCAATTAGCAGAGTCTCCATGATCCATGTACTTCTTAATGTTTGGTTGTCATACCAATGAAGTACTGCTTTAGTTTCCATTAAGTCTAGTTGAGAGAGGAAGAGAAGAAAAGAAAAATATAAAGACACCTTTTTTTTTTTTTTTTTTTTTTTTTTTTTTTGTAGTAGCAGCATTGGGGATCAAATCAATAATATTAGGCAAGGTTTGTGCTAGCCCTTTTGTCTGCTCTTTAGTTTAAATTGAGGCTAGGTCTCATTAAATTGCCAAGGCTGCCCATGAACCGAGTCTACAGCCTAGTCTATTCCTGAACTTATGATCCTCCTGCCTCAGTCCTAAGCAGTTGGATTTATAAGCTTGCATTGCCAGACCCATCAGAGATACAACTCTTTAGTAAGGCTTACATTATACAAAGAATCCAAAATATAACCACATTTGCTTGGTTATTGAGTGATTTACTAAACTATTTTGTCTTGTGGTTTTTCAGTTGGAGATGAAATTCTTAAAATCTCATTCCTCTGAGTGCCTCTGAGTGAGATGTTGAATTGAGACACATTGATTTTGCATTTTTGTTAGGAGAAAGAGGCCGACAGCACTGGAGGAGTGGAAGGTAATGCTGAGTGTACTTTGTCAGGGCTTTGGTGAAACCTTGGGCATCTTTCCTGAGTATTCTAGTGGCTATAGACATTCAGAATCAACTCTGCCCCATGTTTCCTTCCACTCTGTGCCCCACCCACCTACTTGTTTTTGACCAACCTTTTAAGGAGTTGTTTTCTATCAGCCAGGTCAGTAAATATATTTGTGCGAATCTCTTAGACTCTACTGATTGGACAAATATTTGCATTTTAATGGGCTCTTTTATTTTTTTCTCTTTTTATTTATTTATTTTTTTGAGATAGGATCATTATCTAGCTTAGACTAGACTCAAATTCAAAATATTACCTCACCCTACCAAGTGTTATGATTATAAGCATGCATCACCACACCCAGCTTTTAAGACTCTTTCTATAGTCAATGCTCTAAGTGATACTATCTTGTACCCATTGTAAGTATTTCATTTGATACTGTAAATGTCTCCTGATCAGGCTGGGCTGACAGCCAGTTTCTTTATGCTAGCATAAGAAACTAGACCAATTCTACCAAGACAATAATGGCATGTCTTAGCAATTTAAAAAAAATCTATTTATGTATTATGTATATATCTATTTCTGGGTGGGCAGTTTATTGATCTCAGCAGCTGTTGAATTTTTATATGCCATTTATGATTGTTCATGTGAAATAGTGAAATAGTCAAGGCAAATTTGATCAGTGTTTCTTTAAAAGGTCAAGTACTTTTCTGTACAATGTTAGTCTGAAGACATTCTAGGACGTTCTCTGCTAGTCCCGAGAGAGTTGGGTAGGTAGGTATATGTGTCTAATAGAGTCTCAGATGGAAGGCTGGCATTATGGTGAGAGGTGTTTAAGCAGTCCAGTTTCTGTATTGATAGTGAAACTGAGTTGCGATCTCTTTGAGAGGGGACAATCCAATTCCATGGGGTCACTTCCCTCACAGAGACTGTGACATTCTTCTCTTCCAGGATATTCCCCCTTCCTCTCTCCGTCTCTCAGCAACAGCATCTGAGAATGATAGCAGTTGGTCAGCTACAGCCTAATTCAGTCATGTCACAAGCTGAACTGCCTGGTAATTTCATTGTCACACCGAAAGACAGATTGAGACATATTTCAAAAAAGTGTTTCATGGTGACCTGGAAGGTTATACATTTGAAGACAGCTGCAGAAAAGTAGACAGTGCATATACCATTTTGTGTGAATTTGAAAAGTTTTTTTTTTCTCTTGTAAGTTGAAGGGGAAAACAGGGTTGAAAAAAAATAGACCAGATGCAGGGATATTTTTGCTAGGATAGTTGCCATTGTTTTTTTTTGTTTTTGTTTGTGTTTTTGTTTTAATCTGGAAAAATAAATAGGTTACTATCTAGGTCTTTGTGTTTCTCTCCCCCAACTTGGTTGTATGTCTTGTCAGCCTCACTCTGGTAGGATTACATTTGACAATGAGTGGACTGGATTCTCAGTTGGCAGAACAGAGGGTAAAAACCATGGCCCACGTACTCAAACAAAGCTGTCCACTCGTTCTCTCTGTTTCCCTGTGAAACTCATTCTTTCTATGAGTGGATGTTTCTTATAACTGATCTCTTTCACAAACTGAAGCTGTGTGAGACTGCAATCTTCACTCCTGCCTAGACACTGTTGTCCAGGTAAAATTCCTACACATGAGCTGACTCCCAAGATGCCTGAGACTGATCCCTTTGGACTGGGATCGGTCAAGTCTCGTGCCAAATTCATATTGGGCACCCTTAGGAGAAAAACCAAACCACAAGAGTTAAAACTTTACATGGGTTAGAAATACTTCATATCTACAGGCTGCGAATGGTCTGTCTGGTCTGGGATTTTGGTGGAAGTTGTAGGTCAACATCCCTAGATGTAAGGTGTCCAGGGAAGGGAAGCAGCTTTCTGGTGTCACATGACAAGTTAAAGTCTGAGCCCAGAGACAGGTTTTAAAGCCAGTGGTAGTTGTTTCCCATAGAGGGTTCTCCAGTCTCATGCTAGCTGTCCAGAGCATCACTGGAGGCATGGTGGATACAAAGGAAGCTGAGCTGGAGCCTATGGATAGTTAACTTCCCCTCAGAAGTACCATGGAGCCCCTTTACCTATCTCTTCATGTGCCTCATGCTGCTTTCCCTCTGTTCCTCTTTCATTCATGAGGAGACTTGTAGATTAGAATGATCTTATCCCTTGTCAAAAAAATCCTATTAAAAATTCCTTTTATGACCTGTCAGCTTCTCTGCCCATATGCAGAGAGATGAAGACCTTTGGCAAGAATCATTTCCCTTTGAAATCAGTACTGAGCCAACTAACTTGACCATTGTGGCTGGAAAGCCTTTGTCCAGCTTCACCATGCTTGCCTCCAGATGAAGGAACAGAGGCCTCCCTGTGTGTTTCCTTCCACATTGACCTTCCCTAACGTCTGCCTGGAGTCCCCTTCCTTTCTCACAATATGCAGAGCCTCCTGTTAGGATGTTTTCTTGCTTTTGTTGAAATTCTAGTTCAAGTTCAAGTTCAAGGTCGAATACTGAGACAAAATATTGAATGGCTCTATATTTAATAGTGAATAGCTCTAAGCTTATAGAGGGGTTAAGGAGTAGGCTCTACTGCCTCCACCAGCAACAATCTGGAGACTTGGGGACATGAGCACACCTCTTGTCCTTACCTTATCATTTCGTCTTTGAAGTGAAGCAGTCCTTGTAAGATGGAAGCTAGCTCTTACTAAGGTTGGCCACAGACTGTCCTAACCTTGTCTCCCTCAGAATGAAGGGAGATTCATTCTTTTGTCTTCACCTGTGTTATTCTAAAAAATGGAGGAACTTGTTTATACACATGAAATAGTGTAAGAATGACAGAAGATGATAAAATTAGGACTTGTTGCTGAGGGCAGAGCTGTAATCCATGGGGCTGCTGTAGTAATGACACCAATATGTCTAGCTAAAGAGATGTAAATTGCACTTCGTCTGAAAGCAGGTTAGAGCCACAGTGGAGCTAGATGGGATGGGGCACTTGGCTGTCAGAGTAATGAGTTTTGATGCTGGGGTTGGGGCCTTGGGATAGCAGTACACATTGGCAGAGGTGCATCCGGCTACTATGTTGTCCCTTTTTGAGATGAAGAGTGAAAGGCATGCTGCGAGATGACACATCACTTAAAGGAAGCATTAGAATCACCTGGAAAATTTCTAAAAAGTGAAAATGTTTCAGGTTTATGCATAATCAAGAAAATATGATCTGCTGGGTATAGGGCCTAGACCACAGCTGAACTCTTCTGTTACTCTAACATGCAACCAGGGTTGAAGACTTCCAAATCAGTTCATGGGTAGAAAACAGTGACTCCACGTCCTAGAGGATGAAGTCTGGGTATGAATGTTTTAAACAAATTTTCAAGAAGACCTTGGCAATACTAGAGGGGGAAAGGAGGAAAATCAATCTACTTGCCAGAGGAGGATGAAAAGAGATGAATTTTGGAGCCAGGGCTGGTGGTTAATTTCTGTAATCTCAATACTAGGGAGGCTGAGAGGCAGTTGGATTGCCCAGAGTGCCAGACTATTATTGAGGGCTGTAGAGTGAGATTCCAGATCAAAACCAACCAACCAACCAAATCCAAAGACTTTTTTTTTTTTAAAAGACTTGATAATTTGAACAATTTACAGTCTTGGTTGTTTTCTGATATTTCTTATTACTTATCGTGGGTGTGATGACACAGCACTAGAGTAGAGACAAGGCTGCTCCTCTTTGCAGGGGACTTCTGAAGGGTCTGACCTCTCATTGCCTTCCCCAAGGTTTGAGCAGGCTGAAAAGTGAGTCAGTTATAGCATTAGAAGTCAGATTAAGGTCTAGTGATTGAGAGAAACACTTCTGCCATACTTCTGGTTCTAAGGTGAAATCATTTTACTCAGGAACCTCTGCCCTTTCCTCTGCATTACAAAATAGGAGGGGCTGATCCCTCTAGCCAAATTCTATAACTTAGTATCAGAGGTTAGGCGACTTACAAAGGACAGAAGTTGGTTTGGATCATAGTTCTGGAGGCTAAGATGCAGGAGACCATGGCAGCAACATCAGTTGGGCTGCAGCGAGGGCCTTCTTGTCATTAAATGGTGGAGGGAGTCACATCATACGATGAAGCAGTTGTGCAAGCTTAGGCATCTCTTCCTGTTGAGGTCACAGATGTCATGGCTCTACTCTCATGGTTTCCCAAAGGCCTTAAATCCATATACCATTAATATATAAACCAACAATTAAATTTCCAACAGAAATTGGAAGGCACATTAAAACTATAGATTCTTTCATTATGAACATTCACAACTTAGGTACCCATGCTCTCATGTCTGAAAATGGCTCCCAGGGGCTTTACTAATGTCTAGATTCTTCTCTAAGGTAAAGATGACTCATGGATGGTCCAAGGCTTGGAGGACTGGAGCATGGGAGAGTGAGGGGGAGATTGGAGATGGTGTAATGCTAGGGACCTCTTCATCACCTGAGTAAATGACCCTCAGTATTAAATTACCCTATTTGAAACATCTGAAGTCATTTCTAGTTTTTTTTTTGTGCCAATACTGACTATCAGAGTTGGCATTTTACAAAGCTGTCATCTTTGATGCTTCTAGCAACTTGGGTTTCTTTGTGTTACACTAGATCCATTTTATAGATGAATCCACTGAGTTAGAAAGGTTAGTCTTAAGCATGTTGGAGTCAAGAATTAAAATTCTTCTTTGAGTGAGTGCAAAGTATGTGGTTTCTTTTAAAAATTTCATGTTCTATACTCTGTTTAGAGTAAACATCAAGACCATTGTTTTCATTTTTTTCTAAAAGATCTCCAAAGAAGAAATTATAGTTGGAGATGAAGGGTTGTGACCAAGTTTTCTGGTTTCCCTGCACTTGTCTCTCAACTTCTGCCCTTAAGTATTTCACTGTTTACTGGCGTTACCTGGTCATAGACATAGACCAGCAGCTGAAGGTCTAAGAAGTCTTGGAGGGCAGCTGCTCACTGTTTTACATCCTCTAACTGTGACAGTGAAGTGCTGTGATGCTCTGTGACTGACTCAAGATGACGCAGCAAAGAGGAGATAATGCCGCTTCCAGGACCTCTGGATGAATGAAACTCCTCATCCTTGAATGTAGAAAATTCAGAGCCAAAGAAATAACCCCCAAGGGAAGGCCCATGGGAGGGCCTTCCTGAGATTATCCCAGGGGACCTAACTTGAGTCTTAGGCAAGGTGTTGGAGTGGCTGACTGGAAGATCCATCCCATTGCTTTTCTTCAGTTCAGGTCTATACTCCTCCATGGGGAATAGCCATTTCCAAACTGCCTAAGGCAAGAATGCAAATCCCACAGCAAAGCTGCTAGAGAGAACATGGGCTCTATCAGCTCCCTTCTTTGCAGAAGCCTGGATACTCTGTCATGTTGCTAAACATCCTCATTCTCTCTGATCCCATAGCTCAGCTGGGATGAGAAGATTGAGTGAAAACACATGTATACAACCTTATATTATCTCTGAGACTTACAGAGCATGGCAGAGTCAGACCCATGCTCAACCAAGGAGTCTAAAAGGAAAAGGGAAAATAGGAATGGGAGATGGGTGAGTCCAGACCTGACAGCAGGAGCCCTTGAAGCCATCTCTCATCGTCATTTGCTGTACCCTTCCTTTAGCTTTCATATCTTTTATTATGACTTTCTAATTTCCTACTTTATCAGGTTCTACCATGAGCTTTGCTTTCTCCCCTTTCATTCGTTCAACATAAGCTAGTGTCTTCTGGACAACTCTTCTCGAATGCAAGCTCATCAAATGTGTCATGTCCCCAAAGAAGTTTCTCGTTCTCCTTCCCATGTCTCCTATGGCTATTCCCATCTTAACACATAGACAGTGTATTTTTCCCTCGGTTTAGACCAAAGATCTTGAGGTCATTCTTGACCCTTCTCTATCACACATCATATCCAGTTATAAACCTAATGGTATCCATGTTTAAAACATCCCTAAGACCCAACCATGTGAAGTATGTATCAGTTATCATCCTAGTCCACATCTCTTAGCTAGATGATTATTAAAATAGTCTCCTCTGGTTCTTTTCCCACCCAAACCTACTATTCTCAAATAAGCAGCAGGTATACTTTTTCTGGTCTCAACCTTTAGGGATTCCCAGTGTCACTCACACTAAGGCTTTGATTTCAAAGTCGTCTCCAAGGCCCCAAACTGCCCCTTTCTCTGAGCACACAGATGTAGTCCATTTGTACTGGTTTTTGCTGATCTTTGCACATGCTCTGCATACTCCTGCCCCAGAGTCTTTGTGCTTGCTTCTGCTTTGTCCTTCCTCACATATCTACCTGCTTTGCTTTTGCAGTTCCTTTTTTTAAAATTTCTTGGATCTTACCTTTTCAGTGGGTTTCCCTTGAGCATACCACATAGAGTCCCAAGTCCTCCTCTTACCCTTTCTAATATCCAAGTCCTTTTACCTCTGTGAACCCATGCATTTCCTTCATGTGTGATGCAATGGGAGCTCTGATTTATTTATTTGTTGTTCATTGTCAGCAACCTGTACCTTTCCCCTGTACTCTCTCTTTACTCTCCACTAGAATGAAAGCTCCCTGAAGGCTGGAATCTTGTCTGTTTTGTTCAAGGATTTATCACCCGCCTCTAGGCATTGTCTACCATATAACACATGTTCACAAGTGAATGAATGAATGAATGAGTGAGAGCAATACATGCATGAATGAACTGATGAACTATGGCCAAGTGTGTAATAGCCTTTAGGCATAAGTCATTCTCTTACTGATTCCTTTAATAAATAAATGTTAAAATTTTCTGGATGGCATCCTCCAGATGATCCAAGCCCTCTCTTTTACATTCTCCTTTCAGGTCTCCTTTGCCATCTCCACAGCAACCTGTTGATGCCTTTTGGTTCCACCTACTTCACTTGTGTCTCCAATCTTGTCACCATCCATCTCTCTTCTTGTGACTGTGACCCCAGTTGTCCTTGGTTCAACCTCACAATAGATACATATTCTGAGAAAGCTGCTCATTTACCTCTGGCTTTGTCTTTGCTTTTAGGCATCTTTTCAATGCAGGAGAATTCAAGATAGGTCTGAAGACAGGCAGATAAACCCAGGAATGCCACTGTGTGCTCTTGCTCATTTGCACCCTGCCCAGATGGGCTATAGTGATGGCATATTTAGCTGGTCTCATGGCTACAATGCTTCACAGTGCTTCCAAAAAGGTGCCGCTTGCATCTTGCATCTGTACTTAATTTCATCTTTACCAGCATGAGGTATTCCAATTTTTGTTTAGTTTTTTCCTAGTGTTATATCTCAATAAGTGGTTTATACTTGCATGATTCTGCTTACCTGGGGGAGGTATAAGATCTGTTAGCAACTTATGATGCCTCTAGAATGCTAGCAAAAGTTGTTTTCTAAGACTAGAATTTGTTCTTTAATGTCCTGGCCTTTGGCAAAGGTGGGAGAGAAAATTGAATTAACAGAATTATTGAAAGAGAAAATCAATTTTTTTCTTTCTGAGAAGAAATCTAATTAGACTTCTTTTTTTTTTTTCCTTTTGCCATTTTCCAAAGGACCTTTCAGAGTAGGTTCTGCATCTCACCTTGGAATCTTCAAGACCTTGTTAGGAATGCTGATGTTGCTTCTTCCTGTTGTAGAGTGGATTCCACACGGCCACTTGGAATACATGATAATAATAGTGGAAAATGTTTACAAATGACATTTACCATTTGATGGACAAAGTCACAATCATTTTGTATGCATTCGCTTCTCTTGAATTGTCACAGTGACTTCATAAAATAGGTATTATTATTGTTATTCCTATGGATGGATGAAGAAATTGAGACCCAGAGAGAGTGATGTATCTCATACATTAAAAAGCAGGGCTACCAAATGATGCAGGCTGACTTTAAACCCATTTTCACCATGTCAAGGTACCGCCTTCCGCTAGCTTAACACACTGCAGTGTGGATGGGAGGTCGATGCAGAGTCCAGAGGACTTTCTCTCTATGCTAATGAGCTTCACTTCCCACCCCTAGAATGGAGGAGATTTATTCTCTTGACAACCGAAAGCACATTTTCCAGCCTCCTCTGCTTTTGACTCAAGTCCAGAATCATACACCCTGATGATATCTTTTGCCCTTGAAGATAGTTCCTGAATTATACTTCTCTTGTGCTTTTTCCTTCCCTTGTGTTATCAATGGGTATCTCTCAGTGAAGCAGATGTTTAGAGCACTAGGGCTTGCTAAAATTAACACGGACATTCTGAACACTGGGATGTTTTTAGTACATTTTTATTTCCCTACCATAAGAATGATGAACTTTGAGTGAATGAAGGTCTTATTGTTATTAGAACAAACCAAACCATCTCAAATAGCTAATTTAATTGCCACAAGGCCATCGCTCATCAAAAGCACCATTTTATCCTATTATATCATGCACAAATGTCTCCTTTCTGTTTGGTTGTAAAGGATAGTATGAAATTTTATTCGTACTTGGCAGTTAATTCAGCTCAGTGATCAAGAGTTTGAGTTTAAGAGTCAGAGGGACCTGGATTCAAACCAGGTTCTACTATCTCTCTTCCTGTGACCTTGGACATTGTATAACATCTTCATGTATGAAACAAGGATACTACCATTTTATCTAAGAGATTTCCTGCAGAGAGTACATAAAATTACAAAGTGTATAGGCAACACCCAGCATGTAGCAAGTGTCCAATAAGTTTCATAGTATTTGTGTAATAAATTCATAGTATTTGTGTAATAAATATACAGGTAAAGTCTCACCTCAAAAGATTTTGGGCATGCATATCATCTTTTTCTTGCTTTCTCTCTCTAATTGAGGAAATCCTAACCTCACTCATTGTACAAATTTCCCATTTTATCTTATCTAAAAGGGAGAATGGACATTATTCTCCCATAGACATTAATAAAAATGACACAGTGGTTTTTTTTTAGTGAGTGTTAGCAATATCTTAATTTTTCCTCTTCATATTTCAGGATGATAGGTCATCTTTAGTTTCTAGAATCACACAAAAAGAGTTACAAGTCAAGAAGACTTATTTAAAAGGAATACATTTTCAAACTTTATGCCTAATATAGTTCAGAGAAAAATGACTTCTCCTTAATGACATTAGCCTGCTATTGGTGTTATCATCAGAAAGTCCCCTCTACTCCATGTGGGCCTCTTAGCAAGAAGGAAATGCCAGTGGTGGTATTCCAGACTAGATATAGCCTTGGTGTTGGGTCATGTCTGAGTGCCCTCAAATACTAAGTCCAAGGGACTTCTCAAGAGAATTTATGTAAGCCTCATCACACCTTCATGCCTATAACCAGTATTGGGGCAGGGAAGGCAGGGTTCTGGTGTCTAGTCAGAGACTGCATGTATTTAGTGAAGATAGACAAGAATTAAGGGAATAAAGGAGAACACCTGGTCAATTGATGAATTGTTAATTGAGTAGGACCCTGATCCCAATGCTCTATCTTGACTGTGGCCTTCATACTTTAAAGGGATTGATGCAAACAGTGATGAAGAATTGACCAAAGGGGTTTGGAGAAGCAAAATCCACATTTGCTAGTGCAAACAACTGGTTGTAGGATTCTGCCCAGGACTGTAGCAATTCCAGCAGGCATTGATCTGACAGCTGCACTTGGCTTTGGAGAGACACTCAGGGTCAGATGCTGCCAGATAACAAGCGTTCAGAGCCAGGTATGCCTCCCCTGGTGGCATGCTGGCACTTGGAGAAAGGCATAGTTGTCTCCTTGGCTCCTTGTCCAAGGGTCATGGGGCCATGAAGACTCTCCAAGATGTTTGGCTGGGAACCAATTACCTTATATGCTTACCTTTCTGCTGTCACTGTTCCTATATCAGTTGGAAGTTTGAATTCTAAGGGGAAAATTAATGCTCCACTCTGACATCAACCCATAGATGACACTTTTGTTAATTGGAAGAGGGTTACATGTTCTTCATTCATGGTCTTGGTGAGAAGAGTATTGACCTCATGACATCTCAGACAATGCAGAATTAGGCATAATGGGGTGTACATCTTAGATACATTTAATCAGCAGTGTATATGAAGAAAGCAATGTTGAATTTCTTTCCATTCAAGGAAGAGATTGAATGGTGGCTGAGGAAATTCTCTGATTGTGATGTGTAGGCTCCGTGAAGAGATATGTTGACTAACGAGGTTATTTCCCAAGCTGCCTTCTGTGATGGATGGAAACTGTTGGCTGGCTTAGTGAGTAGAGCACAAAAGTCCAGGCCAGAGCTGAGTTGTTGTGGACACAGCAGAGAAGACGACAGAAACAATCCTTCCCATCTGAGGCTCGCAGTCATACTTCTGGAAACATCTTTCCCTAACATGCAAACACTTTGTTGAAAGGTTATCCAGTTCTCTGGTGCAACCACAACTTTTGGTTCTACTGTGCCTACTCTACCCTAGTTGACAAGAGCCACTTCCTTCTATCCTCACTGGCTATTTACCTCATTCACTGGCTACTTTTTTTTTCTACCCACAAAGTGCGAAGAAACCTATGTACATAGCATATTCCATGCTTTCCAACATCTTTCATAACTTCTCTTTTCTGGCATAATGACTGCGTTCTATCTTTGATGTACCAGGCTTAGTAAGAATGGTGTTGTTCTTCTTTATATGACTCTCCTTAATTCCCAGAGTAGAGTTCATGACATTTATTATTTTACAAGCATGTATTGAACACTAAGTTGTTTCTGTGTACTCTACCAGCTTCTTAGGTTCAGCATATCCCTCAGGAGCCTCAGCACCTTTCTGCATCCCATGCTCCAGACTTTCTGCTTTTCTAGATTTCCTAAGTTTAAACAGGCAACACCAGCTCTCCCAGGCACCCAAGGTTAATACCTGTATTGAAACATATATTATTTACTTTGACAATTTCTAAGCCTCTTGTTATTTTTATATAACTGTTAGTCATTTGTTGGAAAAACATTAGAAGAATACATAATTGCTGAAAACAGGAAAACATCCCTTGCTATTTTAAGCCAATTACTAGGTCCTGAAGTTTCTCTTATATAAAGCCTCCTTCCTTGTCTCCATGGTCACCATCCAATACCCTCCAAGGCCTCATATTATTGTTACTGAAGAATGACTGCAGGTATTATCTACCTAGATACCTTCTAGTCTCCATATCCTTGTGTGCTTGGGGCTGACTTCTGTGAAGGTGTGGAATGGTTCAAGGAAGATCATATAATCAAGAGTGAAAGTTATTCCTACAGTTTTTCAGCCAGTGGTTTATTCTGTTTTGTTATCTTTGATCATAAAAACCATGTCATCCTCATGATGCAGTCCTTCCAAATAATATGAGTGTTGAACAAGTCAGGAAAAGTTCAGCTTGAGATATTTGGGAGAAAATCCTTAAAGAACCCACATGGTCTTCATCTCCTTAGCCCCTTTTCTGTGCTTCTCTCCTGCTTAGTAAGCACGTCTATATTCACACACCACCTTAATTCCAGAGGCTGCAGAAACTAGTGGGACATACACTTAGCACATTGAGGACCTACTGAGGGTCAAGTACTATCTGTCATGTGATCTTTTGACAGTGGTGCAGATATTATTGTAAGTGGAAAGATTTACACACAGAGAGATTAAACAATGCACACAAGGTCACTCAACTAGGTCTGGAAGCTTGATGAATACTCCCTTAGGGAGAATCTGAATGCTTAGAAAAATCCAAGAAGGGCTTGTTAGCATGATCCCTTCTTGGGTAAGATTTACTTACTACTTTTTTCCCCCCTGGTAATAAGATTTGTCTGTAAGTTCTGGAAACTGTCATTTTAAATCCACTTCAAATATTTGAATAGAGACTGGGGCCCATGGATGTTTATTTTTAAGCATTGCTTCATCAAAAAAAATAATCTGAGCCCAAACCCAAAATCATAAAAGAGCAGAACCAGTCTCCATGTATCTCTTCAACTCGAAAGAACATGATTATGTCCTCTCCACACCAAAACAAACAAACAAATAAACAACTGACATTAAGTCAGTGGGATACTTGAAGTTCTGTTTTTTTTTTTAAAGAGAAGTCTGGAGAATGGATGGACCTAAGCCACAAGGTCATTGTGTAGGTTTGGACAGGCCAGATAACTAATATCTAACATGAATCCTATCCTAACACTCATCCTAGCACCTGCCTTAGGTGTAACTATTCAAAACCCACTGCAGAGGTGTGCACATACATGTAAACCAGAGGTTGGTTGACTTGCAGAGCCCACAGCCCCTTGTACCATGCCTAGGGTATTCACCATCTGTCTTTTAGGTCTAGGGTAGGCTACAGGAACAAATGGGCAGAAAATTTTATTCTCCACAGGTGAGTCCATTTTCCCAGACATCTCAGCATTAGAAAATCCAACGTGTTCACATTGTAACTGAATATCTTCTGTCTGAATTCAGCATAGGTTTTTCCCCACTACGATTTTCTGGCCCTTTCCACAATGGACCTACAGAGAGAGAGAACTGTGGATTCACAGGGTGATGTTTTATTTCCTCTCGGTCAGAACATCATTTTTGTCTTAAACTCCATTCATTTCTCCCTCTCTTCCATAATAGTACAGTAACATTGCAGAGCTGCAAGTAAGCCATGTAAATGGATCTATCAAAAGCTGATGGATGGGGCTGAAAGTCATAGTTCAGCCTGTAAAATGCCTGCCTTGTATATACGAGGACCTGCGTTTGATTTTCCCCAGAGCCTAAGTAAAATAAACTAGGTATGGTAATGTGTATTTGCAATCCCAGTGTCAGGGCAACAGAGACAGGTGTGTCCCTGAGGCTTGCTGGACAGCCAGCTCAGCCTACTTGGTGACCATCATGCCAATGAGAGAGGGTTTCTCAAAAACAAGGTGAACAGTATCATAGGAACAATAGTCTGTTGATCTCCTGCCTGCACACGCAGACGCACACACGCACACATGCACATGCACATGCACACAAGCACACACATGCATGCACAGATGTACATTCCTATGCATTCACATGATCCTGTGTGCATGTAAACACACACACACACACACACACACACACACACACACACACACACACACAATGTTATTAGTAAAAGAAAACTTAAATGTGAGATTATGAAACTGGTCACTATAAAAGGCAAGCTTCATGACCGAGGCACCTGATTTAAACTGGGCCTGGTGTTGCAACTCTGTAATTCTAGTACTCGAGGCTAGTTTCGAGTTCAAGATCAGTATAGAGTATGTAGCAAGATCCTATCTCAAAACATTAAAAAAAAAAAAAAAAAGACCTCCCTCTCTCCTGCTTTTCTTTCTCACTGTCTTTCTAAGGATCTTAGTAAAAATCATTTTAGTGAGACCAAGAAGCTCTCCCTGCAGTCAGTGCAATCCAACTGTGTTCCTAAGCCAGTTCTGGGCAAGTGTGTTCCATGTCTGGGCAAGTGGGCATGTTCTCCTGTCCACTACTCAGGGCTCTTTGGCTGCAAGAATTATGAGCCGACAAGACACTGAATTCACAGAAGCACCGTTTGTCTGTGTGCAGCCTGGGAGAGAAAGAGCACTGTGTCCCAAATGAACCATACTCGGGGTTGAACCTCTGAACAAGAGAGTCAGCATGGCATGTCCTTGGCCTTTCTCACTTAGATCTGCTGCCAGATGAAGGTGCATTAGGCCTACAGTGGTGATCCAGATTCTTCGTTTGTTTGCTTGTTTCCTGCTGTATTTCTGGCTTGTAGCCACATACTCAAAGATCCATGGTTCAGAGCTATTTGCTTGGTCACAAAGAACAAGAAGTGAACCACATGCTCTGTGCATGTGTTCCCCCTGCTGTGAGTCCCCTGGCTCTCTGGTCCCATTTCTGCCTTTTAAAGAGTTTGCCTTGTTTTCTTTGTGGATTCTGAGATTTCTTTGTTTCTCAGTTTCCAGATCTTGACCGTTGAAAGAGTATTTCCGTTATGACAAGAGAACGAAGCACGGGCAGTCCTGGGTACATCTGCTCTCCCCTAACTTGCAGGCTCGCTGGTTCTGGGACTGACCTGGCCTTGTGATTGAACCATCCTTAAGCCACACATATTGTGGATGCTACTCCAGTGACTACAGACTCACACATTGCTCAAGATGGCAGGCGCTGAGCACTCTGGGAATTGTCTTTAACATAGTCGGAATGGCAGTTAACTGTGTTATCTGCAAGGTGATATTGCCCATTTCTTTAGTTTTTATGGTTTTTCTCTTTCTGTTTCCCAAATCTTCCCAAGACGTTTATGGAAAGTCCTTGACTGTAATTCTTTCTGCCCAACTTTTCTACACAGGGCACAAATTTCTAGGCATGCATAAAAGCCTCTCACCACTCACATAGGCTTCCCTAAATCCTTAGGAAAAGAACATAAAATAATGCTGTTGTTTTCGGGAAGCATGTCATTTGTTTTACCAGTCTGTAGTTGATTAATTTGCAAATGATATTCCCAATAAAGTGCTTAGAAGTAGATAATTACAACTATATTAACAGTTCCCGGTGAAGCAGATGGTATTGCGAGGATCTGCCATGTAGCATTAGTGCTGACGCTCCACTGTAATGTACCATCTACCCCAGAAAACCTCAGACACCACGCACAAATCCTGCTGATAGTCCAGATTGGGAGGAAATTGTGCTTTTGCCTCACATTCCGTTCTTGTCGGAAATTTTATGTGTGTTTTCTCCATCTCTGTGGTGCTCAGTGAACTGGTACCTTTTATGTGGAGGCCCATAACTCTTCAACTCTGTGATTCTGAATTAGTCCCATATTAAGCCCCTGCGAAGTGCGATTTTAAAGTGTTCATCAGCGTTCCTCCTCCCATGTCTGATATTTTGAAACGTAGATTATTTCTGTACAAACACATAATTTCAATTTTCTCAATTACCTGAGCCAACATGCCAGGCTAGATAATCAATTGGGGGATTTTTGAAGGCTTAGTCCCTGCTCTTTCTCCATCTTTGTGTGTCGTACAAAAATGGACACATATGTGTACATAGACACATATACCTTCATGTATACATATATGTGTGCATAATACATATATGCAAGCACATGGACACACCTTTGTCTATTTAGCATCCATATTTTAAGTTGATTGTTGGAAATTGCTTCTCAGCTGCTAGCTCTCCAGAGAAAATCCCCAGTATGGAGACACTTGGCCTGTGTATATGAATCTTAGGTAGGTTGAATTTACGTGAGAACACACAGAAGGCCATAGGAGCAAGCCAAAACCCCCTCAATACAACCCATGTGTCACAAAGTGCATGCTGGCAATACAAAATGAAGTGTCTTTGGCAGTGGCTGCTGGACTTTTGCTGCAAGTAAAACAGGTGACAAGGACTACCCTGGTCAAGGGCTAGTCTTGAACTGTTGCTGTCCCTGAATTCTGATTGGCTTGCAGAGATCATGCATAGACTATAACACTAGGCCCAGGTAGTCTCTGGCTGACCTCAGTCCACAGGCGTAATAGTGACTTCAACTACTAAAACAGTCTACAAGGCTGGTGACTGCTATTCTCTAAGCTTTCTTCTGGGAGAATTTAGGGAGAGGAGTATGGCTCTAGGCTGTTCATTACATTGTGCTTATTTTATCCTTTAAGTAGGATAAAACCTAGTAGATTTTTCTAGAAGCAGGCCTTGTGGTTCTTTCTGGAAGAATATGCATTAGGGAACTTAGTTGGATATGCAAGTTGGCTACAACAGCCTGAGCAAGTTACACAGTTTTCCCTATCAGCCTCCTTACTATGGAGTTTAGTTTCAGGTGCCTTGTTTGGAGAGAAGCTCCAAATAGGAAACTCTTCAAGTATATCACTCCATTTAAGTCTCATAGCATTTCCTTACATTGACAACATCTCCATTTTATCAGTGAAGAGTCTTAGAAAGCTTATTTAACTTGTTTCAGGTTATACAGCAAATAAGTGTCAAAGTTAAGATGGATACCCTAATTGGCTTGTCACCAAAGCCCAGACCATGACTTTAGTGAATACTCAGCTATGTTATAAAAATAACTTAGACCAGTCCAGGTGAATGACAAGAAGGCACTGGCTAGAATGGGTGAGAAGTAATGGCAAGTAATGTCAAAGAGGGAGGGTTTCCAGAAGGATGTCCAACCTTGGATGTTGCAGCATGATGCTATGGTCTATAAATATGCTTGACCACACTCATATATACCCTGCGAGGTACTTGGCATGAGGGATGCAGGTTGAGCACACCAGCTAGAGTATTTATTAGTGTGTGATGCCCATGGGTCTGTCAGTATAAGCATTTAAAAATATTTGAACTCCTTTAATCCTTATAATACCCTGGGAAGTGAGATCTATTTTGTCTGTCATTTTATAGATGCAAAGATGGAGGAACGAAGAAATTAAACACTTGCCAAAAGTGGTGTTGTTGTTTTAAAGTGCTAAAATTGGATTCAATTCTAATCTGTTCACTCCAGATGCAGAGGTATGGTCTGGTTAGCCTGGTATTACTCCTTGGAACCCAGGAAGTGTCAGAGTCTACCTTGTTATTCTCTATACAGGTCAGCCATACATTAACACTGGGGCATTTATATCATATCTGCAGAGCAAAATATGTCCATGAACTCATCATGAGAATTCTTCTCCTGCTTCTTGAACTTTGGCATCACTTTCTCTAGCTGTTTTTGGGGGTGGGTGACAATCAGCTTTCTTTCCTTTTATCTTTCGTAGGTAAGGACTGCCTTTGAAGTTAGAGTCTCTGGTAGATCTAGAATTAGAGATCAGAAGACTTAAGTGCTGGCCTTCTCCCTAATTTAGAAAAGCATAGGCTAGGGAGGTGGCATGTTTGGTAAAGGGCTTGCTACTTGATGCTACTAGTATAAAGACCCAAGTTCGGATCTCTAGTGCCCATGAGAAAATCTGGACATACTAGAGCTGAAGAGATAAAGACAGGAAGATCCCTAGGTCTTGTTAACCTGATAGTCTAATCAAATGTGGCTCCAGGTTCAATGGGAGACTCTGTCTCAAAAAATAATGTGTAGGAACTAAGGCTGTAGCTCAGACAACAAGGTGCTTGCCCAGTATGCGTGAAGCCTTGGGTTTGATGTCCAGCACTGTATGAGTAGTTATAATTGCAGCATGGAAGAGGCATAGGTTGGAAGATCATGAGTCCAAAGTCATCCTCAGCGATATAGCTACAAGTTTAAAGAAAAAAAAAAAAAACAGAAAAAAAAGTGGAGACGAATCAAGAAAGGCACCTATTGTTGAGCTATGGCTTCCACACATAATCTGCACACACACATGTGCATACACACAGAAAGTAAAACATGTTTGGACACACAGTGTAAGGTGTTCTCCTCACCGAGAGCTACTTACTGCTGTAGTTGTTAGCTTTAAAAAATAATGAGAATGGAGTACTTACTGTGGGTCATGCGCATGCCAAGGAGGCACCAGGGGTGCTGAGGAGAGGAACATGCAGGAGCCTACAAAGACCATAGTATTTATGCTCACAGAAGTAAGCAATTACGATTTAAAGAACCGAGGCGATCATGTTCATTACTCCTTTAAAAAACTGAAGTGCCTTAAAACGGTGAGCTATTATTGTTATTAACTCTAGTAGAGAGAGTAAGGGGGAAAAGTCAGAAAATGCCAGTAAAATCTAGGTAGGGGGTTGAGCTCTCTGCATCTCCTAGGCTCCTACTGGGCAAGGTGCCAAGAGCGCAGAGCCCCTCCAAGAGCACGCCCTGGCTCCTGCTTGCTTTTGACCTTTCTGGAGAGTGCTTATATGAACACACTTCATTTTCAAAAGTTTAAAAATACACACTTGGAATTGTAGATGATCAAGCACGAATCCCAGGTCATACGTGGGTGGTAGGATTTGTGCTGATCTGGAAGTGCTCTGGGGCCATGTGCCCTGCGATTTGACGTCAGTCTAGTCCGGGAGGTAGTCAGCGTCTACGCCGGGCTGTGTGGTCAGTCTGTGAGGCAATGTGTTTTCACAGCCTGTGAATCAATTCCCTCTAGAAAAAAAAAAAAAAAAAAAAAAAAAAAACCCACACACCACGCTGATCAACCGGATTTACCACTGTTGAAATCCCTGATTTTGCAATATTTAAGCACTTTCTCAGCTGAGAAGGTAAAACAGGGTAAGCAGAAAATAAAAAGCCACACAGATTCATTTGAACCAAACCCTTTCCTTTTTGAATGTCGACCTTTACTTTTCCAAATTGGGTAAAAGAGTAATTATCAGAAATCCCTTGGTAAAAGGTTGCGTGGTGGCAGTTTGAGGAAACAGCTTTATATTTATAAATCCTCTGAATTTTTTTTTTGCTAGTTACCAGCATCCTTTTGATTTAATCTTTGGTGCCTACACTGTGAAGTGGGACGAACATTCACAACTAGATTTTAGATGATGACACTTGGGTCTGACAATCTCTGACTTATCCAAATCCCTTAAACTAGGGCAAAGCAGGAGAGAGGAGAGACAGGGGAACCAGAATTACTTGAGCAAAACTCCATTGGATTTAATTCTTCGTACAGTCCTGTGGGGATCAGAGTTCCCATTCTCCCTATAGGATTGCTAAACAGAGGCCATATAATTATTAGAGTTGAAACTGGAGATGTAGCATAGATCTCCTTGCATTCATATCTGTATTCAATACTCCATTAAGTTATGAAGGTAACTCATGGATATTTGTTTTAGGCACCCAGCACATGGGTTGTAGGGCTCTGCAGGTATGAAAGACATATGCTAGGTAAACAGCGCAATCTGTGACCTTGTGTGGATGATGTCCAAGAACCAAGGGTGAGTGTGGGAGATGTGAAAGGTTGGAGTTATATTGAAAAAGTTCTTAGTAGTGCCATGGAGGGGTTTAGATATCGCTGAGAGGCCACGGGGGAAGCCATGGGAAACCCTGTCGTCGTCGTCGTTCTGTATCCTGCTTTGAAGCCTACAACCTAAGCTATGTTTCTTTCTCAGTATGACTGAGAAAGTATGACATCTTCACTGTCATTGGTTAGAATAAGAAATGCCCAAGGCATTAGTGAGGCACAATTTTGGACGTGTCTGTGTATCTGTCAATGCTGTCCCAGACAGGCTTAACTAAGGGACTATGGCCTAACCTGAGTTTCGGCAGTGCCATCCTGTGGGCTTAGGTCTTGGATAGACTAAAAAGGGGAAAAGGATAAAAATTCTCAAGGACTCGCATAGCATCTGTTTCCTGGCCCACCAATATGTTGGCAAGTGGCCTCCCTGTAGCCACAGCTATGAGCTACTCCTGTAGCCTTCCCTGCCACAATGGACTGTGTACCCTCAAACCATAAGCCAAAATAAATTCTTCCTTTATGAATTAATTCCTGTTAAGTGTTGGGTCACAACAGTAAAAAAAAGAAAGTAAGTATGATTATATTAGCAGGCCAGTACACACAATTTTGCCATAAAATTCAGTTTATTTGAAAAATCCACCAGACAGTACTGGAAGTAGCTTCTGGAAGTGGTACTGTTGGTATTTGGGACAGGTCATTTTTTGTTGAGATGTACTTTGCTAGGCATTGAAGGATGTGGAACAGCATCTCTGGTTTCTATCCATTAGATTCCAGTAGCATCCTTTTTTTTCTTTCCAGCTTGACAGCTAAATGAATCTTTAGATATTGCTGAATGTCTGTATCCCTGTAGAGGGTAAGGGAGAAAAGTTTTCCCAGCTGGAAACCACAATCTTACGGCAACGTCAGTGATCTTCTCCCCATTGCTTATGCTCTAGAGGATGGCACACGGCAGCGTATGTCTGGAGGCATTCTATCTGGCCCATTTTAGATGCATCCAGAGGACCCTTGGGCTTGAGTCCAGCCTATATTCGTCAGCTCTTACGGTTGGTCAGCCAGAAGGGAGGGCCAGCTGTTCAGGGATGATATCAGCCTTTGGACGGCTCTTGACCCATGAGTATTGTGTCTAATTTTAGCTTCTTGTGCCTCACTGATGATGGACTTGGAAAATTTCCAGTGTAGCTGACCATCGTTGGGGGCCACTGTCACAGAGTCCAGGCATGGCATCTTAGAGCTTGGGGTTCAGATTCAGGCAGATATGTGCCCTGGTCTGAAGGTTCTCATTATTATCTATGACCTGACCTTGCAAAGCAGTCTTTTTTTTTTAACCTGTGACTTGGAGATAAGACATATAAGGAATGAGATGATTATGTCCTGAGGTTATTGTGCTTGGTACATGGCTGCTCCTACTTCTTATCAAATAGGATGAACTGTTATTTTTGTGATGATGATGATGATGATGATGATGATAGCATATAATAGACCCTTTCTTGCCTCACAGTAAGGACTCATGAATTATATGTATTAATGCAATATGTAATACGATACGTAATATACGTTTCTGAGTTTGGTGAGATGATTTCAAATTCCAGGAAATGGACCTGTCTTATTTGTCACAGGGTCTCCTTTCTCTAAGTCATATGGCTTTTAATAGAGTGCTGAATGTCCCTAAAACATCTACCTGTCAGAGGCTTGGTCCCTGAGTAGATCTGTTGGGAACTTGTAGAAAGCTATAAGAGGTAGGGTCCTTGAAGGAGGTCACTGGAAGTGTACCGCCTGTGATGCAGCCCATAGGACTGCCCTCCCATTTCTCCTTTCCTCTATTTCTTGGCTCATGATACCAGTGATTTGCTGAGCCAACTACATGAGCCAGCATGACATATCACCTTTACCAGTGGTTCCAAACAACGGGTCATCTAATCTTAGATTTCTCCTAGCCTTCAGAACTATAAGCCTAATAAGTCTTTCCAGTTTACGAGCTAATTGTTTCTACTATTTTATTTTTATGTGACCAAAAGCTAATGCATAGGTGGTCAGTCTTCAATGTTGACTTCATTTGATTGTGGGTTGTTCTTTGTAAACCATTACAAAACCCAATGTGATTGTTTTCTCCTAGTGTATATGAGTATAACACATAATGGCTTTGACCAGGTACTTAGTACAGAAGTCTCCTGGCCCTGTCACTCCATGCAGCAAACAGGAGTGAGTGGAGGCACTGGGGAAGGGCAGCTTCAACTTCTCTGATTTAGGGCTTGAGGTCAAAATGAAGGGGTTCCTCATCGTCTTGTTCCATCAATGATCTTGCAGAAGTAAAGTTGTCAGGACCGTCTAATTGTCCCCTTGGTTATCTTGCCGAGCTCTGTTTCCTAATGCAACTTTACTTATCTGATTTTAGGCTGTTAATGTATCCTTCTCCTCCCCTCAACCTGGGTAGTTTTAGAAAAAATAGAACCCTTTTGTGGCTTTGCAGAAATAAAAAAAAATATGTTGAAGAATTTTTTTTTTTAATACTGGGAACACATAAAAATTCATCTATAAGTCCAACATAACAATGCTTGATAAATTCAGGGAAGAATTGATTGCAGCAGCAAGAGCTGATTTGAGCTAATGCCTAGTTGTGTCATCACTCAAACAAACAGGGGAGCAGCATCCATTTTAATTTCTGTCTTGCTTACAATGAGCGAGATTATTTTCCCCTAATGACCGCAGATGATTTTTATCTTTACATTTGAAAGAAAGAGAAAACTTTTCCACTGTTCTCTGACTCGTTAGTGTTGTAGAGTCTTTAACTGCTAAGCACCTCAAACCTGTCATTTTGGGAATCTATTTATGAAGGTAGAATTAGTGATGTTTGGGCGTGGGGAACCGGAGTGTGCCGGAGAGTTGTGGGCATAAGTATGGATGTGCATGTTGTCTCTGAGCTAAGTGAGCTGTGCCTTTGGAAGAATCATACATTCAAAAAAACCTATCACCTCTTAACTTCACTGAAGAACCTCTTTTTAGGTATGAATGGAGCAAGAGGCTAGAAACCACATTCTCATGCCATCTAGGATCACAAAGAGACTACTTTATGTTGAATTACATGTAAATGTCTAAATGTCTAGCTGCATCACAATAGCTTTTGAAATAAGAGTAAGACACATCTGGTTTTTTCTTTTTCTTTTTTTGTTGTTTGTTTGTTTGTCTTTTTTTTTTTTCCCCATTTTCAAGACAGAGATCTGCCTGCCTCTGCCTCCTGATTGCTGGCATTAAAGGCAGGAACAACCAACCCAGCCATGTCTGCTTATTGTGACACTGTCTTAGAGAAGATGCTGTGCCTCATAGTAAGTAAATGACAGGGGCGTAGGCTTTCAATTTCCTACATTATAAAAGTAAATGAAGAAATTAGAAAACTGAAAAGGACATTAATAAAAGTTATAGGGAGTTTTGCTGTCTGGTTGTTACCACAGTTAGCATTTTTTATATGATCTTAAATGGATTTAGTCTTTATTCCTATAAATGGGTTTTAAAGAAAGAAGCAGTGATACTACCCACACATATTTTCCCCTGGTTTATATGTTTTGTTTTAAAATGAACATATATTTAAATTGTTTTCCCCTTCCCTTTCCTTCCTCCAACTCCTTCCATGTTCCCTTCCCCAACTGCTCCTTCTCAAATTCATGGTCTCATTTTCTATAATTGTTATGATTACTTAAGTATACAGATGCATAAATGTATAAATAGAACCTCCTGAGTCCTTTTGGTGTTGCTTGTACGTACATGATTTCAGGGCTGACCACTTAGCACTAGATAACAGATTAAAGGACTCATCTCTGGGGAAGACTATTTTCCTACTCTGGGCATCTCATAATTGTCTATAGTTCTTTGTCTAGAGATGGGCCCCATGAGAGTTCCCCCTTCCATGTTAGTGTGTCTTTTGGTGGTGCCCATGTTTAGGTAGCCATATTGTTGAGGTGAAGTTTTTCTGTCATTTCCAGGGAAGAGAATCTCATATCAGATTTCCTGGGGGTCCTCTGGCTCTTATAACTCTTTTGCTGCTTGTCTGTGATGTTCTGGAAGCACTAGGTGCAGAAGTTTTACTGTAGATTTATCTATTGGGGCTAGACCAAGCAAAAACAGTTGTTCTCTCTCCTTTGGCCAGTTATAGTTTTCTATAATGGTCTCCATCTATTGCAAAGAGCAGCTTCCTTGATGAGGGGTGTGGTATACTCTTATTTGTGTGCCTGCATTTTTGAGTGAATTTTCTTTTCTTTTTCTCATAGTGATGGAACCATGTTGCTGTAGACTTGCAGAATTCAATTTCTATATCAACGAGTAAGCCACAGTTGGCCAGCTTCTTCCTTTGTTGTTAGACACTGAGGTTGTTTATTAAAGTCAGTGTGCTATGACCTAGGTCCTTTCTCTGGGTCTTGTACCTTTCTTTAAATAGTGTTTTTTATTCTTTGAAAATTCCATACATTTATACAGTATATATTAATCATATCCATCTATCACTACTCACCTGCAACTTCCTCCAGAGTTCTCATCCTTTTTCTTAGCTCCATGTCTTCTTTTTTATTTTTTTGTTATTAATAACCTCCCAATACCAATTAGTGCTGCCTGTATGCACAGAGGTGTGAGTAACAGGCATATTCCCAAAGGAGAGTGACTCTGTTACTGTCAGCAACCATCAAGTGCCTTGTGGCCCTAATTCATCTTAGCAAATTGGGCCTGGGCTCTTGGGGCATATATCTTGTTTGCACTTGTGTGTGTGTGTGTGTGTGTGTGTGCACACCCTTGCACACTTGTGGGTACTCATACAATTGGAGGGCACTTTTGCCCCAGAACTATTCATCTTTTATTTGAGACAGACTCTCATTGGCCTGGAATTGACTATGCTGGCTAGCCGGTGAGTCCCAGGGATTCTCCTGTCTTTCCTGTGGTGCAGGATTACACATACTTGCCCTCAAGCCTAGGTTTATCCCATGAGTTCTAGGGATTGAACTCTCAGCTATCTCCCTGATACCCCATATCTGATTTTCTTTAAATTAAAATTTCTACCCGTAAGCAAAGGCTAGTCTTAGTCAGAAGGCACCAAATGGCTCAATGCACATCACAAGCAGCTCTTAAGCCCTGGCAGGCAAGCACCATTGCCCTTTACCACAAGAATAGATATTGAATTGTCCTCTGCCAAGACAGGAATCCAGGCTAGGTTTTTGTCTTGCTTTTCAATGCTAGGTTTGAATTATTCAAGGTTTGCTTCCTTCCAAACTACTTCTAATACTAAATTGTCGGAAGTTTGTTACGTTTAGCATTGTGAAGAATTGTAGGTGTTTTCTTTTGAATTGGAGGATAGCAGAGCATGGGTTTGGGGGCAGGCTACGCAGAGCTCTTCAGCATTCAATGGTTACCCGGATGTTACACTACAGTTGTCATGAGAAAGCTATTATCTGCTATGTGTCTACATGTTCCATATACACCTGTATTCCCAAATTGTCTCTCGTGGATAGGAGCTATCTGCTTTTGGTCAGAGGTTTTTCTACTTTTTTTCTTTTCTTACTGAGATTCTTGCTCACACCAATGACAGATACTGCTCTCAAAGGAACTTTTCATTTCTTTCCAATGTACCTACTGAGCTCTCTCCACGTTCTAAAGTACTATGAAGATGAGGAAGATGATTTGCTATGGGCTGGAGAGTGTCTTTGAGATGCTTGGAAAGGCTGATATTGCCAGATACACAGGTGTGAGACTTAGCAAACAACATGGGGATAACATAGTTTCCGTTGCTGTCAGTTCTCCTGTGGCTAACATTCAGTCTTGAGATTATGGGGGCATCTATAGGTAGTTGCCTGGCTCTGTGTCTTTACTTGTGCAGGGCCAAGTAAACAAGAGCCAATACAAAAGCTGTGAAGAAAATACTATAATACTGTGTAGGAGGGACCCTGCATCTGGTACTCATGACACACAGCTTAGATGTCATCTTCTAGTTTCCCACTTCCTGATAAGTATAGGAAGAATTTCCTAGAAAATTATCCAATAAATATTCACCCACCACTTCTCATTCCTTTATTGATTGTCAGATGTATCCAAGAAATCCTTATAAAGCAGGTTCTATTTCCCAGGCTGGGTTAAGAAAGCAGACAGAGATCTTGTCTTCAGAGACCTCATAGTCTAGGGAACAGTTGAGTGACTGTGACTGCCCTGAGACAATGCCTTATTGTCAACCTCCCAGCAGGTCTACAAGCTTCTGTGTTGCTGCTCTAAACAGAAGCTTCCCCTTTGGCTCCTGGTAAGTCTGAGTCCTCCTTGCTGGCCCAGTGTGAGTTTTATTAATATCATACTATGTTTGAGGTAGTCCTTGTTAACGTTTGTTGATCAGTTGGCTGATTGTGCAAGTTTCCAGAGGAGATATTTAAGTCATCCTTTAAAATTATATATTTTTTCATTGTGACTTTTAGCTGGTTTTTAAGCGGGGGTTTCTTGGGAGCTCATTCAGGGATGGCTTCAGCTGTGTATCTGTAGGAAGCAAATCCCCACATCACTGACTCATGGGTGTTGTGCTCTATTACAGCAACTTAATTTCATAGTGATATTCAGCCATATACTCCAAATGAACACTTCAAAGCACCCATCGGTGTAGTTGAGTCTCCGAACATTATTCATTCAGAATTGAAAGCACTCCGAGGTCTTTGGAGAAATCCCTTCCTTTTCAAGATCTCAGAGTAGTGGTTTTTCTTCTACTTGATCCTGCACGATCAGACATTCATGGTGGGTCTCATCACCATCTTGCTTTCTAGGAGTCTTCAGGTAAATGGGTGGTTTTTTGTTTGTTTATACTGAAGATGTTTTATGCCTTGTGTTTTAAAGATAAATTCATGAGTTCCTCATTTTTCTTTCTTTTCTATGCCTTTTTATTTCTTTAGTTTGTTCTTCTTTCTTGGAATTGTTACTTATTTCCATATTGAAAGGGTGAATTTCAACTACTGCCAATTACTAATTGCAATATTTGGTGTTCTCGTATGCGTTCCCACTTGGTGGACAATCTAATACCTCTCATCAAGAAGTCTTCCTGGTTTCTAATAGCTCTTACTTTCCTCTCTGTGGGTTTAAAAATTCACAGTCTTACTCAGTTCACGTGTGTGTTACTATTGTTGTGTTTAAAAACCACCTCCCACTCAACTGGTGACAGCCCATTGCTCAGAATTGCTTCTCTATTTTGATAGGCCCCTTCTGAGGCCATGGGCCTTTTGGGGGAAAGACTCCATCCTGGCAAGTGGGCAGACAGTGTCTTCATCCCTTTCTTGCTGACTTTCTCTCTTCAAAGGTCATGTGCACTGTGGACTCTTTAAAGCTTGTTTATCTGGAAAGGGCTTTAGAAGAGAGATTGAATCCTGGCTGTCAATGGCTCTTTTCTGAAACAGGGCAAGCAGATAAGGAGAGTTCATATCACCAAGTAATAACCTTGCTTGGATCCACTCGAGAGAGACAGTGGTAAGAGCCTGGCAGGTGTCTTCCTTGGGAGGGGTTTTGCAGAGTGATGAATGGGTTGATTCTTTGCCCTAAGGTATGTGTCTCCTCTGTTTCCAGAGGACAAGTAGAGAAGAGTTGTCTCATATGGATAGTTTCCCAGATTTTTGGCATAAATGTTTAAATCTTTTGAAGTTGCTAGAATAATTCAACATTTATTTGCTTAGAAGGGGCTACTTGTCAGCTTTTACTCTACCCACTGGAGGACTAGAGATGATGAGAGACCCAAGGTCACAGTCTCACTCAGTTCATGTGTGCATATGTCTGGCTCTGAGTTAATTTCAATGGAACCACAACAAAAACTATGACATAGTCATTCCTTCCTAAGTGTTTTTTGAATCATACCAGGCCACAGACATATGCCGCAGCTGGAAAATAGTGCCCAGCTGTGTAGAATTGAGCTTCATGTGGAAATGAATTTGCAACATTACTTAAAATTGCAATGAAACTAGAGATACTCTTGATGTCCACCAGAATGGGAATACTTAAAAATGATGATCTAACTAAACTGTAGGATATTCTGCACCTGTTATGATGAATGCTGCAAATAGAACCATAGGTAATGACGTGGAAAGATGGCCAAGACTGTTAAACAGGGTAAAAAAAAAAAGGAGTCTGACTTTCATGAGAAGCCATTCATATTAAAAGTACTCTGCTATGTTCGTGAATGTGGGCACATGTATGGAAAGGAAGATCTCATCGTCTTTATTTTTACACATTTGTTTTTCTGTTTCATAAGGATAATGCATTCATGTTGTTTACATCATCTGAAGAACAGATAAGAATCTAAGTGCCATCTTATCTGTAATGAAAGAGAGACATGGAACAGCTGAGGGACACAGAGAGAGTGTCCTCCTCTGTCCCTACTCTGCATGTTGAAGGAGAGACTGGGGAGTTGGATGGTGTTGGCTTTCTGGAGTCCTGGTCTGGGGAGTGGTTGCGATAATCAATATGGCTTTAAAATGGCTGATTGTGCTGGGGGCGAATGCCCAAATGAGGGACCTACCATTTGTCTTCATTTTCTGCTCTGTACACAATGCTTGTGTTAATAGGGGTGAGAGTTGGCAGTGTATTATCTGTCTCTGTGGCCTCAGGAAGGTTCAGTGTGTTTTTCTGAAGTAGCTTTCTTAGATCTTTAAAACAATGTTTTAATTTAATATTTTATTTAGTTTTATGTACATGTGTGTTTTGCCTACATATACGTATGTATGTACCCATGTGCCCTCAAAGGTCAGAAGAAGGAGTTGAATCTCCATCAAACTTGAGTTATAGATTGTTCTGAGCTACCATTGTGAGGTGCTAGGAACAGAATCTGGGTCCTATGCAAGGAGAAATGCTCTTAACAATTGAGCCATCTCTCCAGTCCAACTTTCATAGATCTTGACAACTTCCAAGAGATGAAAGAGCTGGTATTATATTGATGACTTCACTTTTTTTTTTTATACTAGCACTAGTCATACACTCATAAAGAATAGAGTGCTTTATGTTGATGTGCTTTGATGGCATATTATATCTACAAACTTATCTGCTCAGGAGCTACTTGACTATATGTGCTCTTTATTGACAGATTATGTATCCATGGAAGGTGTGCTGTAAGCCTGTAGGTATCTCCTACAGTTGTATAGAATGGTCCTTTTTTATATACTGAAAGTTTAGTAAGTACCTGTTGGCTGCATATATGGCTGAATGAATGGAGGGAGTAGTCAATTTGATATAAATGAGGTCACTAACTTAAAAATACACTATAAAATATGTCTGTCTCTTCAGCAAAATTCCTTGGGCCATTTTTTAAAATACGCAATATTTCTGAACAGTAAAATGACAGAAAAAATAATATAATGAATACTAATGCCCAAGAAGCACCCGTGTGTTTAATATCCATATTTAACAAATGCTATGTTTGTCATGTTTGCATTAGATTTGTATTCCTTAAGAAATGAAACATTTCAGTTATGGAAAAGTGCTGTTAACTATCTTTTCAATCTGTTTCCTCCACTTGCCTTTCTGATATAGCCACTGTTCTATAGCAAAATATGTTTATATATATGTACATATATATACATATATGTACATTAGAAATATTAAATTTCACATAGTGGCACCAGGCTCTATACCCTGTTTGATGACTTGCCGTCTTTGGTCAGTATTACTATTCCTCCACGTTGAAAATATAGATAATCTAGTGCCTTCATTTTAGCTGATCTTTGTTATTCTTTAATTTATTTTCTGACTATTGATACATACCTATTTCACCAACTCATGGATACCTATGTATCCTATTTTTTTTCACTCTTGCTAACTGTGGCATCAAGAGCTCCCTCACCATTGTCTCCTGCACACAAGAACAGACCCTTTAGGCAGGTATATGGAAGTGAAATGGCTCAACTATTGTTACAATATTTTCAATTTTACTAGATGTTGGGAAACTACTCTCCTCAAAAGTATTTAATTAACAAATCCATGTAGCATCACGGGACAGTTGCATACTCTGTCCTACCCTCAATGTCATTAGACTCTGTCTCTCAATTTTCAAGTAGAAATTTATTTCTGGCTTGTCCTGGCTATGTTACAAAGTTTATCTCTCATCAGCATGCTTTATGTTCCAGGTTTGTGTAATATAGCATGGCCTCTAAACACTGGAAAATCCAGCCCCATTTCCAAGAATGCCTTTCTTCTCACTGAATGGTAAACTTCTTCATATCATTCAGGTATCAGTAAAAAATAACTCCTGCATGACTTTCACAGATAGTCTCAGATATCTTCTGGACTCCTCTTGCTCATGGACACATCTGGACCAATCTTTTTTTTTTTTTTTTTTTTTTTTGTCAAAGAACAAGCAAGACATTAAACACAATTCCGTGAACACTCTCATGATCACTGTTTCTAAGGGCTTATCAGGATGACCAAGATATTTGAGCCTACTTCCCTGTCCTAGCCCAAAGTCATTTTCATGTCTGAAGCCTACTTCCTTGTTCTAGCCTAAAATTTAGATTTCTGTCTGAAATTACTTCTTTGTTCTAGCCTAATATTTAGATTCCTGTCTGAAATTATGTGTTTGTTCAAGGACCAATCTTACATGTTGCATTTACCATGTAGTGCATATAGTGCTACTGCTTTCTGTTGCCATCACTGGATTGTAATGTTCTGAGGCAGGGACAATATACACCATCTTCACTGTGGTAGGTATAGGTCACTTCCCATACCTAACAAAGAAAATTGTTGTTAGAGAAATGCATGAGTATGTTAATTCAACATGATCTGCTGAGCACTTTTCTAAGTGTTAGGGCTACCACAAAGGGCTGAACTTCATATCTGCATTGACCTTTCATGTATGTGTTTATTGGAATGTTTTATAGCTAGCTTCCACTGTCAACTTGACACATCTGAGAAGAAGTAACCTCAACTGAGGAACTGGCTCCACCCAGTTGACCTATGACATGTATACAGGACGTCTTTTAGAATGCTAACTGATGAAGGAGGGGCCTGCCTAGCCCACTGGGGAAGGTGGCAGACCCGGATAGGTGGGTCTGGGTTGTATAAGAAAGCAAACTGAGCAAACCAAGGGAGTAAGCCAGTAAGTACTGTTCCTCCCTAGTTTTCCTCAGTGCTCGCCTCCAGGTTTTTGCCTTGAGTTTCTGCCATGGCTTCCCTTTGTGGTAGACTGTAAGCTGGAATAAAACCTTTCCTCCCAAGTTTGTTTTGGTTATGACGTTTATCTCAGCAACAGAAAGTCAACCAGGACAGGGTGAGTAAGAGGATTGATATACATAGATCAGCAAATCAATGTGTCAAGGAATAAACAGGCAGAAGTAAAATGGTAGAGACAATGGTGGGGACGAATGGCGTTTTGTATCATAGTACTTGTACATTTGTGACTTCAGCTGCTTTTGTAATACTTTCAGCATTAGTCTTCTTTAAGTCAGTGGAACTGGTGCATGCTGGGAGCTAATGATGTGCTGCAGTCAGTGTTCTGGTCCTTCCTTTGGTGGTTTGGATAAGGATGAGACCTATAGGCTTGTATATTTGAGTGTTTAGTTACCATTGAGTGGAACTGTTTGGAAAAAATTAGAAGTAGGTGTGGCCTTGTTGGAGTGAGTATGGCTTTGTTGGAAGAAGTATATCATTGTAGGTAGGCTTTGACTCCCCATTTGAAATGAGCAAATGCATGCATGCATACTTCTGATTGAAACAGACATATCCAAATAACTTGATGTTTTAGAGCTTTCAAGTCATGGAGATCTGAAAGGCAGTCGTATTTCATGAGACAGCACTGAATCACATAACGAACGATTCTGGTCAGGACCAGTTGGACTCTACACTTAGATAATCTTGGGGCTAGCTGCTTTCAGGAGCTGTGTTTGCAAGCATGTGGAGAGGAAGCAGTAAGAAGGAAGCATAGACTGTAGGAATCCGAGGCAGGTGGCGTCTGAGAAGTGCTCTGGCTTTGGAAGTACCATCTGAAGTGCCAGGGGAAAAGGCTGGCGCTTCTTGCCTTGGGATAGGTGAGTTTTTATAGTTAGTGTGGACTCCTTGGTAATATGTACTAGCAGGCAGATTAGGGAACAAGGAGAGTTTCCATGAAAAACAAACCACACAGCTATGAGGGTTTAGCCAACTCCTCAGGTTTGCACATGAGAAACTGCTAATAGCCAACTCAATGGCTTTTCCATTCCCTATGGTCACACAGGCTGGGTTCTGTGCACCTTACTCTTTTATTGCTGGGAGCTGGGGTTGGAGACATTTTTAAAGAGGCATTTATTGACATCTTGGTTGGAAAACAAGTATCTTGATCAGCTTAAGGAATATGTCAACTCCCTGTTTAAGCCTCAGGAGTAGAAGGGCCTAATTATACAGGAATTCAGATTTGTGTTGAATTCCTCAGGCCAAGCCATCAAGGTGTAGATACTATAGAGAGGCTGAAAGGAAGGAAAATGATAAAAGTTCAAAGGCAAGAAATGCCCTTTCTCTTTATGGCAAGTCAGGAATGAATAATCCCATGCTAATCTGGCTTTCTTTGGGCCTCTTGTTCATTTGCTCAGCGCACATTGAATTTATCATCACTGGTGTAGCTGGGAAATGGAGGTCAAATTTCATTTTGGCCCTCAACGTGATAAAAATGACCTACAAAAGGTGAATGACAGGTTGCTATTTTATGCCCTGGAAAATTGCAAAGATCAGATAGAGCCTCTTTGATGCTTTTTCCTTTCTTCTTCCTCCCACCTTTCTTAAATGGTGGATACTAACTTTCCTTTCCAATACAGCGTAAATGCACATCCTGATTTGTTAGAAATGTGAGCAAGGTTTGAAACAAGAGCAATCTATTTCTAACTGGCAATTTCCATCAGTCCAGGTTGACTAGGTACCTTTCGCTGTGTGAGTTCTTTACGGAACCACTGACAAGTCATAAAAATATCCAGCGCACAAGCGTGACATTCAAACACACTGTCTCCGCTGCGTATAGTTCATTGACTCCCAGAAGTCATCTATTTATAGCAATTAATGATTTCTGAGCAATTAGATCCCCCTGCTTCAACAACGATCACATTGTAGGATAAATCCTTCCCCACTGAAATGCGCATGGCAGGCAGTTTCAGATGTGGGAAGAGATGCTGAAGTTGGTTGTCCAAGGAAAGGAAACTCCCCATCTCCTAGAACTTGAGGTGGGCTAGGGGTGACCTTAGATAAAAATGATCAGAAATGCTCTCCAACGTCAAGAACTTTTCAAACTCAGAAATGCTTAACTGCCCTTTAGTTTTACCTACAAGGCTGATAGAATTGGCATCTGCTCGACCCTTTCCCACAGACAGCCTGGGTACTATATCGCAGCCTTCTCCACTGGAGGTCCTTCATGAGACAGAGCTACTTTTCTCTGCTTTGCTTTTCTCTGTAAAGATCATTGCAAGGGCTTATCTTGGGTAATTGTTATTACTGCCATCTGCATTACGGTATAATTACCTTTCCAAAATGCTCCATCTCTTTAGCTGATGTTTAAAGATAAGTAATAGCCAAATAATTGCAAGGCTCGGGAGACAGAGCAGGAGCCCTGTTGTAAAAGGTGGGCTGTGGGGTAGCACACATTTCTTTCTCCCGCTTTCACTTTCTGCTTTATGTTTATGTAGACTAATAACTAGAATTGTAGGATTTATCCTCACTCCAGTATGACAAGATTGGCAGGGGTCGCAGAGGTGACAACCATCAAATCTAATGTGTTGGTTAGAGGCCTTCTGGGCTGGAGAATTTTTCTCTGCTTCTGAGTACTCAAGGGTGAGAAACTAGACAAGATGTGTAGAGATCATCCTATGTTAAACTCGAGGAAGCAGACATTTGTAGTGGAGTCTCTTTCCTCCTGACTGGAATAGTTTTTCTTGGTGGCCCCTTTCTCTGAACTTCCTGGGACAGTTTAGTGATTCAAGCATGGACAAGTCTTTGCTAGCATAATCCATCTTCGGGAACCTGTGAGCCTAGTGTTTTTTTTTGCTATGAGTCATAGTGTATGTATGTTAAAACCTAAAAATATAAATAAAGAGACATGAAAAAGGAAGAGAACAGTAAAGAGAGCTAGCTGAAAGATGGATTAAGTGGTAATATATAGAAAAATTATGTCAATATCCTGAAGAATTGTGTAAAACACAAATATTGAATTTGTAGTCTCAAATGCTACTTTAATTCGTGCTAGCTATTCGACACTTTTGTTCTTCTGAAAATTCACTTGACTAAGCAAAACTGGCCCAAGTACTTATGCTCCTACGTTCTTAAACAAGTTAGGCAGATGAGTGACTTGGAGCATGTGGAGTCAAGGGTAGTTATAATGATTACAAAACACTGAGATAAGTATTAGCTTGTAAAATCCCACCCACCCCCAACCTCATCTCCACAATGAGAACTTTTGGCAGACATAATTAGTATTATGGAGATATTTAAAAATTCCGACCATCTGAAAATGACTTTTGCTACCAATCATACTAATCCTTCCATTAGAATTATATCATTTAATCTTCACAAGAGCCTTGTAGGTAAAATTGTGATCTTTTCAGTTTTATAGATAAGGAAACTAAGCCTAAGGAATTTAAATAAGTTGTTCAAAAGTACACAGTTAACACAGCTGGGTTTTGAACCCAGGTTTGTGTAAGGCAGGTCTAAAAACCCATACTTAACAATTACTTGGTAATGGAATATCTGTATTCCCATCATGTAGGGGACTCCATCTATCTAATCTATCTATCTATCTATCTATCTATCTATCTATCTATCTATCTATCTATCTATCTATCTATGTATCATCTATCTATGTGCTTGTGTGTATACATATATGTATATAAATATATACAAGTACATAAATATACATATGTATATATACAGACACAAACACAGAGAAAAGAATATGTTTGAAAAATATATTGACTATTTAGTATTTATTTGCAATGCTGAGTTTAAGTCTCTTCCCAGTAGAAATCCCATTTCCTGTCTTGTTCTAGTCTCATGATACGCACAGTCATGTTACCAGCATTAGACCTATTGCCTTTAATTTAAGAATTATCTACATCTATCTGAACCAATATTTAAAGAGGCATATACAGTAGTTTCTTTGTGTAATTATATAAGTGTTCACCTCTCTTCTCTCTCTCTCTCACTTTCTCTCTCTCTCTCTCTCTCTCTCTCTCTCTCTCTCTCTCTCTCTCTCTCTCTCTGTGTGTGTGTGTGTGTATGACTCCCTAATTTATGTTTTGGACCACTGATATTTGAAATTTGCATCTTCATCCTTGACTACTCTGGCATACCATTTTTGGTATTCTGTGTTCAAGGATGGACTCTGAATTGACAGTTATTGTAAACAGCTTTATCAGATGTTTTCTAGAAAAGCAAGCAAGAGTGAGAGGAGGTAAAGAAAACATGAAGAGCGTGACTGCTGGTGGGAATTGGAGGATTCTGTGGGACTAGAGGGACTGCATAGGGCAGATTGCAAGGGACATAGATATATGTGGACACATTTCCTGGCTTCTCTTCTCTTTATCTGATTGTTTAACCAGTTACACATGGTTGAATCAGTGCCAACTGTTTTAGGAAAATACATTTTTCCCATAACAGGTTGCTTATCTACCCAGTTTATTGTAGTCTGTCTCCCTTTTGTTTATTGGTGTAGTGCTGATCTCTACAGTGTATCTCTACTCTGTAGAAAGGCATTGTGCTGGAACCTGTAGCACAAAGAAAAGCCATAGCACCTGTCCTGGTGAGTTTTCTGATGAGGCGACTGACAGTCAAGCAATCAACATGCCTGGGCTTCACAGAGAAGAGGGTGGAGTCATTTGGGATTTTGTAACATTGAGAGCTGGAGAGATAGCTCAGTGGTAAAGTGGTACAGTGGTTGCCTTGCAAGCATGTGCACCCGAGTTCAACCCTAGAATCCACATTTCAGCAACGGAAGCATGCTCTTGTAATCCCGGTACTGTGAAGACAGAGATAGGTAGATTTCCTGAGGAAAAGTTTCAGGCTAATGAGAGACCCTACCTCATTAAAAAGGAGATGGCACCTGAAGCAAACTTCAGAGTTTGATCTCTGATCTCTACATGTACCACGTACATGCCTATACACACAGACGGACACATGTACACACACACACACACACACACACACACACACACACACACACACTCATCCTCCCTGTCACAAATATGACAGTGAATTCTGGGTCTTGATCCACAAGTAATGTTCTCTGTGTAGTAACCTCACTGGAAGTGAGAACTTGTCAGGCAAATATCTTTCTAGAGTTTCTAGAGTTAGTTTCTGGGTCTTCACAAAGCCTCTTACAGCTTGCAATTAGTGGAGGTAAAGTAGATTAGTCCTCTTGGGGTCTCAGCGTGGGTATTCCCTGCCAGGAGGCACTTCTGAAGGGCTGGGAGAGATGCTGCTGTTTAAAGCCCTTCCCAGCATTCCTCTGACATCTCTATAGTGAACTCCTCCCACTTCTTGATCCTGCAGTGAACATCTCAGTCACTGAAGCCCTTTTCCATCTTATGTGCTCCCAGCCTCACCTCCAGTTATTTACTCAGGAGCTATGGCTAGGGACCAGCTTAGTAAAGACAAATACATCCTCAACAGACAGATTAATACATTCTAAGGAGAGAAAACCAGAAAAGGGTACGCTGGATAGTTGGATATTTGTGAGAAAAGATGCTAAAGATCCTTAAATTTGCATTACAACCTAAATACGCTTAAGCTTTTGCATTTATAGACTCAGTGGTAATTGATCTAGAAGTCTCTTTGCGCTCTCTCCTTCTTAATGTTCTGGTGCTGAGAAAAACCACATTTCTAATTTACATGTCCAAATTGGTTTCAACTTACTTATATTGAATGATAATAGATTTCTTTTTCTTATAATTAATGTTGTCTGAAAACATAATACAGATTTAACTTATCATTGTAAAGATCTTAAGATTTTAATATTTTTTCAGAGGCATAAATACAGTGTGGCTATAATTATTTCATTATGTATGTGTAAAAATAGGATACGGCAACAAGTACACGCTTTCCCCTCCCTGATTACTCTTAATGTCTCCCAAATTTCCTGATTTACAATATTCTCCAAGGATGTAGATTTTTCTAATTGAAGTACAGTAATTTGCATATTTTTAGACCTTGTTGACATAGTTAATTGATATGTCATTACTTATATCATGCTGAATATAATTTGTGCTCTTTATTCACAGCCGACTTACAATGCTGTCCTTTTGGGGGAAGAATTCAGTGTTCTTTGTCTTGCTTTTTCTTTCTGCTGGGCCAGAGGTGATCCCAGGAAATTCAAAATGGTCAATCGGTAGGGTTTTCTATTCAGCTTAATACTGACCAGGTTCTCACAATCTGGTAACACTGAACACTGGTGGTGACTCATGTTTTCTCTAGTGGTTTCCTATTTTCAAAGTCCTTTCACAGACTACCACCTTAGTTACGCCCCCCTGTAACCTTCGATACAGGGATTTGTACAGTTTTTACCTGTGATCACATGGAGCCTGAGGGGGCCTGGAGAGTGACTCAAGCTCAAGGGCTAGAGCACTGCAGAGCTGGTGTGGGACATAACACATTTTTTTCTGTCTCCAGGACAATGCTTTTTGTACCTGAAACCCACCAGGAAGGCAAGAAAAAAAGACCAAAAGCATATGCAAGGAAGAAGTAGAAGCTGAAAAAGAAATGCTAGTGATTGTGTCAAGCATGTAAGGTGAAAGGTCACCTGCGGCTGTCTACTGAGTGTGTCTGGGCAGCTTCATGGTCTGCTGTTAGGTTGCACTGTTCCTCTCTCTGAGAGCTCTGAGGGTAGGGTCCAAGCTTGTCCCTCCCATAATGCTTTGCTATGTGGCAATGAGGCACTCAATGCTAGTTGCTGAATGAACCAGTGAATGGCATTCTTCATACATTGACTCTGTCACCTTACCGTTCTCCTGATCAGTGGATGTGTCGCTGCCAGCTGTAGCTACCCACATGAGACTTCCCTCATCTCCCAGGCCCACTCTGTGAAGGAAGATTCCTTCTTGCTTTTCTCTTTTTCTTTCTGCCTTTCTCCTTCTTTCTTTCTTAAAGCCCCATTGTGCAAGCTGGAGAATTCTCTTATTTAAAAGACGGCTAGAATTCGGCCTTGTATTTGTGTGGACTGCTAAAGATGTAGGATCTGCTTTTGGTGGATTTCCAAGTGTGTGATACATCCAAGCCACTGAAAAATCACAGCAAATGGAGTCCGGAAAGCATGCAAAGGCAAGACATTATCGGATAATGGGAAAAGCATTGGCCTGGGAGTGAGACAGGCCTGGGCATTGCTCCAAAGTCTGCTATTTGCTAGCTGTGTAACCCCTTGCAAATCACCCCTCAGAGCCTCAGTTTACTTCTCTGCACAGCAGGGCTCTAGTTAATGCCTCTCTCTGAAGACAGTTCATAGATTGGATGTACAAATGCCTGGCCTAGTACCTGGCACCTGCTAGAGGTAGATGTTATTTCTCTCCTCTCATTCTTATCTAAGCTGACATTGGCTTCACTGAGATGAGATGTCACTTCAGCTCAGAACTGGAGAACATAATTTCATTGTTCATTCACCAATCTGAGACCCTATAGCTTTGTCATGCTTTTGTAAGTACGTATGCAGAGATAGATGGCTGTGTAGGTCTCTCAATTCATCTCTAGGAGAGGAGAGTTGAACATGGCTGGAATCTGCCTTTATTTCTAAGAGAAGGGGGTGGGAGGATTGTAAAAGTCCACCAAGGCCATAGGGACCTGTACTAAAACCTTATCACACCTAGTTTTTCAAAATCTACTTTTAGATTCTAAAAGATTAGAACCTTAGGATTGGTTGGAAATAATTGTTATTTTCACCATTTTCAATAGATTACTTAGGATCCTGGTGTTTCTATGGGCTGAATTGGGAACCATGGGAACCATGTATTGAGACCTCACCATAGGCTGGTCTACAAAGGAGCCTGCTGTAGCCCAAGACTGATGATTCTTGCAGATATTCTGTGATTCTGGGCTTCTCAGTGGAGTCATAGCCTAATGCTAGCTGAGGGGACTCTCATCAACAAGGTTCGATGCTAGCAAAGAAATGATGATTGGATGCACCAATCCCATCCTTGCATCTAAGGCAAAGACTTGCAGAAATAGAGCACAGAGCAGCTTTTCTGCCTAGGAGGAGGGTACCAGGGAAGGGCGAAAGGCACAAAGTTTCAGGAGGCAGTGAAGAATGCATGGTAGGATGGCTGTAATTATGTATAGCATCTATATATAAGAAAAGAAAACATGAAAATGACTTTGATTAGGTAGGTTGTTTGCAAGGTGCTTCTGACCTTGTGAATACAAGTGGGGGTAAAACGATCAGACATGCTGGGAATGATGTAAGAGCTGGCAGTAGCCAAGTTGGGGATCTCAGTTGTAGTTGAGGCAATTAAGAATGGCTTCATGGGCATGACAACATTGGGGTGACCCTGCACACTGTGCCTCAGCTACACTCACTGCTTTGTTCTAGTTTCTGGAAAACACCATTGTCTTTCCAATCTCAGGCCTTGGAACATACACATGGAATGTGTTCTTACACAATTTAATGTACCCTCTTCTAGCCACCCTCCTGGCATTATTGATTTAGTTTTTAAAATTTTATTTAATTTTGCTTTTTAAAGTTTTCATATATTTTGATCATGTTCATTTCCCCTCCCCCACATCCTTTCAGATCCTCTTTATTTCCCTAACCAACCACTTCATGGTTTTACGAACAGAAACTGAGAAAAGGAAAGACAGACAAACCCCAACCATGCCAAAAGCACGTAAGATATCATGTAGTCTATTCTCTATTGGACAACTACTCCTAAGCATAGACCCTGCCCTGGAGTAATACCCAGTTTTACTCCATGGGAGAAAACCAATTTTCTTTCCCAGCAGCTGTCAATTGCAAATAGCTTCTTGGTTAGGAGCAGGATTTTTGTCTATATCCCCTTCTCAGTGCTGGATTTTTGTCTAGTTTAAAGCTGTGTGGGCCTTGTGCATGCTGTCACAGTCTCTTAGTTCCTATGTGTATCAGTCCTATTGTGTCTGGTAGATGCTATTTCTTTAGCATCACCTATCACCTCTGCATCTTACAATCTTTCTGCATAAATCCCTGGGCCTTGAAGGGAGGGATGTGATAAAGACATCCTATTAGGGCTGACCACTTCATATTCTTTTACTTTCTGTACACTGGCTGGGCCTTACTTTAAGTATGACAGCCTTAGTGGATTCACAGGCTAACATAGTCTTCGGTGCTATTCTTTTCCAAGGGTCCCAAGACTTGCCTTTTTGCTATGTGTATTCTTCATGTCTTCTATTAGACCCTGAGCTCCCAGGAGGCAGGAAACAGTCCTGATTTCCTTTCCCTTTTTGTTTTTCCCTTCCCTTTTTGCATAAAGACCACCATAGTGCCTAAACTATACAGATGCTTAATGATCAATTATGAATTGTTAGATGTACGGCTGAATGGACAAATGCATACATCATATAAGTATTGATCTGAAGGGGACCTTGGCAGACATCTAACATGAAATATTTTCATTCTTGGAAGAAAACAAGAATTCAAGTCATGTAGCATCCTAAGCCAGGGGAGAATAGATGTCTACATTTAAAAGGAAGTCCTTGGTCCAGTGAAGGCTGGATGCCCCAGTGTGGGGGAAATCGTGGGTGGGAGGTGGGAGTGGGAAGGTGAGAGGGGGCACATCCTCATAGAAGCAGGAGGAGGGGGGATGGGATGGGGGTTCCTTGGGGGGGAATGGGGAATGGGGATTACATCTGAAATATAAATAAAATATCCAATAAAAAAAGAAAGAAAAGAAAAGAAAAGAAAAGAAAAGAAAAGAAAAGAAAAGAAAAGAAAAGAAAAATCCCACCCTGTTGATGGCAGAACCCATTGGTTTAATTTCATGTAATGTTAAAGCAGATCTAATGTGGCGGCCAAACGTGAAGATTCTGGAGTCATCAGCACAGGCTAGCTGTACAACTGTGGACAAACTTCTCATCATTTCAGTTTTGTCACCTGTATGTTGGTTATAAAGACTCTGCACTTTGTCAATGGGCATGAAACACATGAGGTAGTCTGGGAAAATCCCTTAAAGATTGGTGTTATTGAACATGTTCAACAAATGGCTGCCCTTAGCATCACACCTCTAGCGCCCCCATCATTTTCAGGTAACAAGCATATTTGCAGATGTCCAGAGGCACTATCTTAAGGTGCATGGGCAAACATGACTCATATTTATGCTATCCTATTGCCTTAGAAGTCCAAAGTCCCTCAAAGCAATGGGAGCCACAATCACACTGTCCTCTCTGTACTGTTTGTCAATTAATAAAAAGTAAAGTAAAACACATACTCAGCTTTCCTACAAATCAATGCTGATCTTTGCTACCTCTGTGAGAGTAGCGTCAACAAACACAGCAGGCAGAGAGGTTTTAGTTAACAGTCAGTGGCCCTTTTTCTTAGGCAGCCTTACCCATGGTTGGGGTCACATAGATTAGAAGAACAATCCTGTCCCCTTGCAAAGAAGGCATGTGCTTTAAAGGAGCTCAGATTGGGTCCTCACTTCTTTGCAACTTACCATCAAAGACTCCATAGCCTCAGTAAGTGTAAGAGCAGTGATGTTTGAAAAGTCTTCTTTACCATTTGGCACTGTCTGGGGCTCATATTCTCTTATGAATAAGAAAGTTCCTACTTTCATACTCAGTTGATGATCTAACAACCCTGTTTACCGGGTTGTATTTATAGAGATGGTCACCTAGACACAGCAAATATGAATAAACTGCCTAAGATCATTCTTGGAGGATTTGATGCATGAGTGTCCAATCTAGAAGAATTTCTTATTTTTAATGATGGGTCACTAGAAGCATAGCTGTATTAGGTTATTAGTGGGGCTATGTGAAGCCCAAACATGGATCAGGGTGCTTGAGTCTTAATCACTGGACTTGATGAGAGTCCTCCTTGAATTCTGAGACACAAAGAATAGTGCTTCTTTATCTTGCTAGTCTTTCGGGGTATATCCTGTATTTCTTGATCTACTTCACAATAACTTCCTCGTTTATCTTTTCCCTACTCACTACTTCACAGAAGGCCAGTCTCCAGCTTCTGTGCAGTCTATACAGCTCATATTTGACACATGGGATGAACTATCAATAAGCTATACATTCATGAACATCCTAATTAAATTGTCTGTTTGTGAGTACCAAAGATTCATTTAAGGATTTGTTTCTCCTTTATTTCTTCCATCCACCTCCCTCATATATCTGAAAATAGACCCTGACCCAGGGATGCTTCCCTGCAATGTTTTTGCTACTTTAATGGATAGAAAAGAAGTAAAGTCTAAAGTCCTGAAAGAAAGCCATACTCACAACTAAAAGAAAATCTAATCTATCCCATTATAAACATGCAATAAATCACCTATACAGAAAGCCTGATCTTCATCCTGAAAACTGGCAATGCTGTACCTACTTCTTGGACTGGTAAGGGGGGAAATGCAAAGCCAACACCTTTACCCTTGAGGGAGAAAGGTGGCCTGTATTGATTGTGTGTGCTTAGAGCACTTCTAGGGTACTGGCAAGATGCTCAATTAGTGCTTTTGCAAGATTCCTGGCTGTGCTTTGTAAACAGAAGCAGGACTTAGCCTTTGCGTCTCAAATGAGAATACCAGCTGCCTTTCAGTTTCTCTGGTCTCTGACTTAAGAATTTTAATGATTTTGAAATTACATCATGACAGGTTGAGTTTCTTTGTGGAGGGTGGTGAAGGACATAATTACGCCAGTTTCAGGAAATATCTGGTATTTCATGAGGGAAAATGTCAACATTGGTACATCTGATGATTTCATTTTACATGTGTGAAAACAGAGGCAAAATGTCTGTGTTTGAGGAGAGTAATTGTATAGATCAGTCTCAGCACTTTTCTCAAATGCACTGTTAAAATCATAATTAAACTTCTATACTTGGTAGACAGTGAGCAGGCTCCCTCTGCTTGGAGCCTGGTGCCTCTAAGACGTTCTCAGGTTCAGTATGCTGCATAGCTGTTTCTGGTGCTTCTTAGCCATTCCCTCTTTCTCTGCTCCCTTGTTTTCTCTGTCCTCTCCACCCCTTTCAAAATTACACTCATTGTTTTCTTCATTTCTCTTCTGAGACATGCCATTTCTTGACCCTATAAAACAATTTTAGCCAGGACACTGGAGATAGTCCGGGCTCTCGTACCTCATTCTAAGTTTGTTGGGTCTTTCTGCAATTTCAAGTTGCTGAAGGACAAAAAATGGTGTCAGATGACAAAGGCGAAATGTCATCAGCATTTGTTCAGTGAAGATGAACATCATTCCCTTCATCTGATTCAGCATAGGCTGGCACAGAGGGCATCATCACTTCTCGACTGACATTATTTGAGCACCTACTGAGTGCAAGGCACTGGGCAGCGTCCCATCAGGGTTCCATTGTTATCATGGTGACCTGATAAGGTTGACTTTGGAAAACTAAACATACCACCAACAGACAAGTACTAAGGACCTTTGACTAATTTTTTGCATCCTTCTTTAACAGAAGTTTTAAAGTTCTTAAAAGAGCCATGTGGGAAGTGGAAGAGAAAAAAATAATGAAATTTTAATGCTCACCGTAGGCTGTATTTTTCTGACCAGAAAACAAGCCATTCTTTTCTAGTACCTTTGTATATCCCTTTAGAAATCAGTTTTCTAGCTTTCAAATTTTGGAAAATAAATTATAAAACCCTATGTGACTTTCATAGCTCAGTGGCCAACATGTTATGATATTTGGTCATCATTAGCTGCTATTACTATTATTGTCTCTTTTGGCCACAAGTTTGTTGGCTTCCTAGAATTCTCATCACCAACTTCAGATAGTTATCAATGCCTTTCTAACTCTACACTTCACCTACTGATACCAGAGGATAGAATTACAGACAAAAAAGATGGACACCAGTCAGCCATGAAGCACAGGGATTTTTTTCTTTTTCTTTTAGAATGATCTTTGTTGACAGTTACTAGACAAATGTTTACATGACTCCGAAGTTAGGCATGGAAGACATTCTACTCTTCTTTGTACCGGATGCTCCAAGCTGCCCTGTGCATGTTAAATGTACTGCCCTCAAGTGTTAGAGCATGTAGATTGTCTTCTAGGGACCGCCACGGAGGAAGTCTTCAAATAAGGAATGAGCTGATGCAGACTAAGTCACTTGGACGCTGCAACTGACTTAGACACAGGTAGGAGGGGACCAAAGCTGTTCCTACACCTTGATGAAGTGCATTTTCACAAAATGAAAACAGCAACAGGAAGACTGGAAGGCTGACAGTCGGAGTAAGAAGTGTTTCATTGCATCCCCGTGTACTTGGTTCTTATATCCTTTCTTCAGCTTGCAACACGATATTTTCCCAGAATTCAGACTCCGGTACTGTTTCATCAAAAATCATTTTGTCCAGGTGAGGCACTGTGTAGATGCTTGCATTCTCCCTTTTTTCCAGAAGCAGATCCCATTTAAGGTCACATATTCCTGATGTAGTTTAAAAGGGTCAAGGAGGGGAGAATTAAAGAGAGAAGTCAAGAAGGAAACCCAGTACACACAGTAACATTATTCTTTACCATACAAACGAGCTTCACTCATTGCCAGCCTCTTGTGAACAGACTTGATCTCATTAAACTCTAGTATAGGGTGCTGCAAACATACAGCTAGTGACCTTCACTAGTTCTTCTCAAGATCATGAAAAGACATCCTAATTTTGATGGATTTCTGCCTTCTGCTGTGCAACCTCCACACAGACAATATGTTTCTTTGAGTTGGAAGGCAAGACTGGGAAGAACTCAAGCTTTGGAGCCAGACTGACTGGTCCACAGCCAGCATCTTCCTAACTTGTAATTAATACAACCACAGGTAATTTTCTAAGCCTCCTGGGATTCAGTGTTCTCATCTGGCGAATGGGGCCAGCAAGACGTCTTCTCCCTCAGCAGAGTTGACTTCATGTTACAGGCTGTGTCCAGCAGTCATGCAGTTGGTAACTCCTCCGGAACATTTCCTTTTGTGGCTGTTGTTCCTGTCTCCAGCTTGCATCCTACATCATGCCTTTTGACAAATGCTTCACATGAAACCAGTCACTTTACTCTTATTTCTGTCTGGTCCCTTTGATAGCATTTCCATGTGGAATTGTCTCTTTAGCATCACAGACACAGTTTTTTTCTTTGTTGCTCTCTAAGTCTGATGTCACTGGTGTTTCCTGTGTCATGTGAGTGTTGGCTTACTGAGTGCAGAAGAGATTGCTGCTTAGTTATTGTACCTTTTCATTTCTCAACCTCTGCAAAGCCAGGGGTGTCTAGGAACTGGTTGTCTGACCAGGCATGGATACCCTCATGAGGCTGAGCTCCTTTTCAGGTCTTAGTTCCAGCATTTTCTCATTCACCTCACTCCTCTTTGGATATGGCACAGAGCGCTGAGCATCATGTAGCAGCCCAGATCTTGTCGGCGCAGAGCATTTTGGGTACACTCTGTCATGAAAAACGGAAATCTGTATTTTCTAGGAATAGTGCCTTGATTTTTCTCACAACCATTTTATCCACCTACATCTGGCCAAATAGACTCGCTGAAGCAAGATTTTCTTCACACAATTGCAGCTGATCATATAAGACTTTACTTTTGTCCCTGTCAAATGGAGTTTTCTTGGCTCTCTGCCCAAGTTTCTGTTTGTCAGAGTGCCTTAGACCTTTCATTCTGACATCTATTGTGTGACTTCTCTCTTATCTTCACTTCTCTTGTACCTAGTTAACCTGTAGGATCCATAGATCTTCCTTCAAGGAACTGAAGAGGCTGCAGAGGCAGCAAAAGAGACTCCAGTATAGATTTTGTATATTGCTGTGTATGAGAAGCATGCTTGAATTATCCCCAACAGCAATGGCTGCTGCTGCTTACTGTATGCAAGGCTGTTTCCTAAGGGGAATGGATAAATGAGCTTACTTAACATTCAGAAACAGCCTACATGATAACTATTATCATTGCCATATATATGTATCCAGTAACCTCTCTTAACCTAGTAAGAGAGAAGCCCAGAGATTTATCCAGAGCGCTTAGACAATGGAGATATCTAGATTTGAACCTCTGTCTTCAGGTCTACACTGACCATTTTTTTCTGATTAGTACTATAGATTTTGACCCATTAGTACACCTTGCTTTTAGCGAGTTTTACTTCCTAGTTATAATACCTCCTGGTCATAGGGATCTTTGTTAATAAAAATATTTCACCTCAGAGAGCCATGTTATTCTCAAAGGCGACACGGTGCAATTTAACCAATGTTTTGTATAAGTTAGGATTTCTTCTGAGGGCTGTGGACATAGTTCAGTAGTAGAACACTTGCCCAGCATGTGTGATACCCTGGCATAAGTCCCCTGATAGTGAGAATGGGGAGCATTTACTTCAGTTAGGGTACTTTATTCGTGTGTGTGTGTGTGTGTTTGTGTGTGTGTGCAATAGTGGAAGGAAAAAATGTCTTTGCAAAGGTAGAAGAAGTTACCGTGTGTGTGTGTGTGTGTGTGTGACATGGGTCAATGCTTTCGTCCCAGAAGGTAACATCTTGAGTTCTGAATTTGATTTTGTAAATGACACAGGAACAGTGGCTTTCAATGCCTCTGCTTTAGAGTTTGTATTTAGGATGGAACACATTTCAAATGCAGTGGCTGACTGGAAATAGTTTAACAACATTTGCACAGTTATCTTCTGGCCCATGTGGACAAGGATTATCAGTCAAAAGCAGTCTTTCAGCCAGAGAGCCATCAGAGGACCTAGTGACATTTACCATGCCCAACTTCAAGTTGGCCACCCAGATCGTGAGCACTCGCCAGTGGAGAGTGATTCTGGACTCACAGTTACAGTTGTGCACAATTCTTTAGATGGCAGGTGTCCTGGTTTTGTTTCTGTTGCTGTGATAAAATACTCCAACAAAAGCAACTTTTAAAGGAAAGTAGTTGATTTGGCTCCTATTTCCCTATGGCAGCCCATCATTGTGGAGAGGTTAGGCATTGCTAGTCACATCACACACACGGTCACTGAAGAGAAATGAATACATGCAAACTTACTGTTCAGCATGTTATCGCTAGTCTTAAGAAATTCAGGGCTCAAACTCAATAAATGGCATCACCTACTTTTAGGTTGTATCCTCACACATCAGTTATAACTAAGAGACTGTCTCCCACAGAAACATCCACAATCCAATCTGATCTAAATGATCACACAATGAGACTTTCTTCCCAGAGGATTCTATATTGTGTCAAGTTGATAATGAATGCTAACCAGCATGGCTGGGCATAGCTGAAGTAAGTAAGCCATGAGTCGTCCTCACTGTCTAAGTTTCCTCTGGGTGATAAAGGCCTGGGAAGGCTCAGAAGTATAGGGAGCTGAAGGAAACCAAACATGGCGAAAGCAACATTCCTAAGAGTCACATTGAATAACTTTAAATGACACACAGACAAATATATACACTTTTTATGTTTTATGCAATATCTAAAACATAACTACTTTATAAAATAAATTATCTCATACTGTTCAAGAGTAGACAGAATGAGATGTGGGAATCGACCTGAATTTTACTTAAAGAAAAACATTTACTAAATCATAATAATAATATAGGTACTTTACAGACTTGGTAAAAATCGTATCAAGGATACGTAAATGAATAGGGTTTGAAGAATGTTGGTTTAATGTGATGCTTATTAAAATACAGTGTTGTATATAAATGACAGCAAACGTTTTTCATGCTCATTTTATTTTCAGAGTTCAAACTGGGCATGTAGGCAGAGTAGGTGCAGTTACTCATAATGTTAAGAAAAGTTAATGAATAGAGGGCCAGAATAAAGGTGAATTCTTGAAAGACATCACTCTTTTGTAGATGGTATGATTCTTGAAATAAATACACACACACACACACACACACACACACACACACAGAGAGAGAGAGAGAGAGAGAGAGAGAGAGAGAGAGAGAAGAGAGAGCTCTGATTATAGAGCCACATTAAAAAAATCCTTTTGTGTTACTTTAAATTACCTTTCTCCAACTTTTATCTTTTAATTACAAGTCAAATATTTTATGTAAAAATAGAAACATACAAGGCAAGATGAATTTTACCCTCTGAACTTCACTTTTTATTTTTACCAGTGACATGTATTAGCTACCACTTGCTGAGTAACATGCTATCCAAAGATTCAGTGGTTAAAATTGTCCTATGTCTCTCATGAGTCCATGGTTCAGTGCGTTGGTCCTGTTTTATCTGGGTTCATGAACAGGACTTTAAGGAGCTGATGGTTTGTTAGGTAGATTTTCACTTGATTCTTGGATAGGTGTCACCTGTGGTGGTTGGCCCTTATGTCTGGTCTTCTTCATGTGGTATGAAAGACCAGAAGATCCTAGAACTGGTGCAATGCTTCTTTGGCCACATGGGTATAGCAGAGCAAGTGCAAGGCTAGTTCAAATGGATGCTGCTGAAATTACATGGCAAAGAGGGGAGGTTACTGTGGAAGGCAGTATTATGGCCATTTTTCAAAGTCCCTTCCAACCACTTGGCTAATATATCACCTTGGGCAAGTCACTTCAGTTCTGCAGGTCTTAGCATCCTTATGTGTAACAATGTGGTGATGTACTAGTCCTTCAGCTGTCACAGCTGTGACACAAAGAGAAGCAGTCAGAAACTCCACACCATGAGTGCAAACCACTTAGCCCACTCCTGGTACAAAGAAAAAAAAATCCCATAAATTGCCGAGGCTTTTTTTATTATTAATAAAAGGAAGATAAGCAATAGGTGCAAATGCTGAGTAGCTTGTGATTAAAAAACGAAGGAAAAGCCAGGAGAGAAAGCAGACCCATTGTAGTGAAATATGAGCTTACCCCTCAAATCTACAACAGCTTTGCTATAAAATGTATTTGTTCGTCACCGGCTGATGGCTTTTGAAATCATTTATTTTTATTGTCTAACAAAGGGCACTTTGTGGAGTGCTTCATTATCTGTAGAAACACTTTAGCATTCGCACCAAACCTCGTGCTCCGATGTGGGTGCTGGCAGTACCTCTTAGTGATAATTTTCGAGTTAAGTATTATGCACCAGGTAAATGATTGTGCATATAAATGGTCATTTTAGAGTGTGCATTAGCACGTAGAAATGGACAATCTTCTCCAGGAAATATTCAACTTTTCCCCCCTACAGTTAACTACTTCTAGTAAGATTGCAGAACATGCTGTGTTGTTGTACAAAGTCAGATTAAAAAGAATAATAATAGAGGTCTTCAAACTATTAGTTAGCTCTTCCAAGGAAGGACTCGATGCATTTTCTGTTTCCTGTCCTCCCGCCCCCGACTATATAGCCTCACACACATTTATAGTGTTATTTGAGTAATGAAGGTAAAAGAAACCCTACTACTAATAAAGTGCCATTTAGAGCTTGTGGTTTTAACCCTCTGCACCCATTATTTTAAAGTATAGATACAGACTGGAATAGCAGGCAGCCACTAGAAAATGTACTTCCATGCACTCTGGAAGACTTGGACTGGGTCTTCTCTTAAATCTCAGGGACTTGCAGGTAGAGAGAGCTTAATAAGATGAAGGAGTTGTCAGACAGAGCAGGGGTGCATCGCATCTATTATTAGTTTAAAAGCTACCCTTTAATCCAAATCCTCCCACCAAGACTGTTTCCTGTTATGTCCCTCCCTGCCCTCAAGGCACCCTTGCTTGTGGTTTGCAGAGAGTAAAGTATCCAATACAGGACACAACTTTCGGAATTGTAGATGATTTTCTAAGAATCTAATCCATGCAATCTTATATAAGGGATATTCACTTAACTTATGTCCTCAGATGTCCCAGTGGCCATGATAATAATGAATGCTTTCTGTGCTGGCACATTCCCTCTGAAGGCAAATTCCTTAAAGATGTAGTAACCATGTCTTGTCACCTATGTATCTCAGAATGACTGTTAACTAGTTGGGTACTTAGATGCCTAAGAATTCCTAAGTGAGCTGAAGACCTTGCTGAAGCCCTACCTTGAAGGAGTTTATTGACTTGTGTTGAGGCAGCAGAGCAGTTGGCATCTTGTTCATGACCTGAAGTGTTAGCTTGTGGTCCCTGTTTTGGGCTTTTGTCTCATGGCTCTACCTCCTGTCACAGTTCTGTTTTTAGCATATGGGTCTTATAGGGGGGTCCATCCTCAATATTACTATTTTTCTCTATGAAGTGAGGTCTTCTCTGAAGAAGGTGGTAAGTAAGAGTCTTGTGGCCCTTGGTTCAGATACCATAGCTCTTTCCCAAGACTCACAGGGTTGTGTCCAGCATAAGGTCACATACCTCCTATCTATTGAAAACACAGTCAGTAGTATAGAGTTTATTCTTTTTCTTTCTAGTTTCTTGGTTTGGTTCCTTGATTACACTTACATACCCTTATAAGATTATGTTAACAGAGATCACAAAAAATGAAAAGAAATTACATTTTGCATACCCACATAATTCAATCTCCTAGTTTAGAGATGAAATCTCAGAAGTATTCAGAGGCAGAGATTTGGTCAAAGTCACTTGAAATAGTTTGATTAGTCTTCCAGAGCCAGATACCAGCCTTCTGGTAATAATTTTTTTCCTATTTCATAGGTAGGGTGCTCAAAGAGAGGACCAATGTTCATTCCTACATGGGGTGGGCACACAGAAATCCACACAGAGAAATGATCTTCCAAGCTTGGCTTCATTGCTGCAGGCCAGGGCAGTGGTATAGACAGGGTCTTCTCACACTTGTTGGGTAGACAAAACTTCTATTGGAATTTTGATTCTTCTACTTCTGTCTCACGACTGCTGGAATTATGTGAGTATGGCATCATGCCCAACTTGTTTTCTGTGTTCATGCTATCCTGCTTTATTGCTAGAATTTGTGAACTTCTTCTCTCTTTAAACAGCACCTCATGACTTGTATTCGCTCTACTCCACCTTTCCAGCTGTTTCTTGTGTTATATCTCCCCCCATATCAGTTTTATTTGTATATTTTATATATTAATAGTATGAAATTTGCACTTCTTGTAAATAGAATCTGGGCTTTTTACATTCATATGTTTTGAGACAGGTACTCTACCACTGAAATGTACCCTTGACCTTGCATTACAAAAGTTCCTTCATGTCAGGACTTTAGGAGATGATGGAGACAAAGGAAATTGAGCCAGTGAAATAAGTTATTTGAAGCAATTCCCAAAGTAGAGATAAAGAAACCACTAGCTTCAAATGTGTATTTGCCATGTCCATGGTATACTTGTGTTAGGGACAAAAGTGAAGAAAATAATGGCCAAGTTATAATATGCTAGAGACATGGAAGCAGAGACCTGCTGTGTGTGTACATACTTACTGTACAACCCAGGAATTCTGGAACCTAAAGTAAGTCTGTGAATGCAGATGGTCTACAGTTGTAAAGCACAAAGATGTAAACTTTTTAGACAACAGAGAAGAAAACAAATTCCTACTTCAGAAAATCTTAATATTTAAGATGTGTACAGGGAAGGATAAGCCTGTGTTTTACTTATGACCACCTACTCTTGATAGTGGGTCAGTTGTCTATGAGCCTGGATCCTATACTTCTAAAGGTCTCTGTGAAACAAGCAGATATGATAGGATGCCTGTATCTGTTGTCACCATGTGGTCATGAAATGAAAGAGATTCTGGGGGCTCTGCATTCTCTTCCACTAGGCAGATTTCTGAATGGGATTCAAGTGATTTCTAATAATATTTATTGTTTATGTATAACCTGGGGTTATCAGTTATATGCACTATTTGAGAAAAGCAACAGAAAGATTAAAAAGAAATGTCACCAGAAATCAGAATGAGCCCAAAGTTGCTATTACAAATGGGAATCTTACCTTATCTGGAAAAGTATGGGGGGAGAGGGGATTCCTGCCTCCCAGCATGGCCTTCCATTTTTTCCAGTAAATAATACAGGGTTCCCCCATAATTACCTGCTAGATGGGAATAGCTCCTTGGGATCCATTTCAGTCTATTGGGTAAATGATATGTTTTCTAATGGCATTTTTACCTAACAGTGAAGCTTGTGAACTAATGATATATATAGCCAGGCCTCTCTAGGATGCTCTGTGGAGGCAGTAGTTACTTTTATAGAGTTATATGCCTAGGCTCCGTGTTACAAGATTCCAGGGAGACGACATTTGTATTTAGTATTACCAGAGAAAATAAACACTTTGTAAGAACATTCTTAGGGTATTTTCACAGGATGTCTAAAGAGGCCACGTGTTGGGCAAAGTGCCATCTCTAGCCTGTGGCATCCTATTTGGAAGGCAGCTGCCTTTTGCAGCTATGAGAGATGTCCCAGTTAGTCTGGGAAGATCACGTGGTGAGTCTCAAATGGGGACCTGGATTATTGGTTTCGGATTCTTGGATGAGAGACTGATTTAGATCCCCAAGGCAACCATGGGATCATGGAAAAAAGTCCTGTGAGGAGTCCAAAGGCTTAGGCTGGAACTCAGGAGCAGTTCTCTCACCTCATTGAATGTTGCTGCCCGTCTGATGATGAATGTGTGATGTGAGGGTGAAAAATGAGTCAAGTATATGTCTCATATACTTGTCATGTGTATGAAAATATCATGTGCTAGGGATGTAGCTTTGTTGGTAGAGTACTTGCCTTTGCATGCATGAAGCCTAAGTCCTGCTTTGAGCCCCAGCGGGATATAAATTAGGTATGGTGATATATTTCTGTAATGCTAGCACTGCGGAGACAGAGACAGAAGGATCAAAGTTAAAGGTCATCCTTCACTACATATAAGGCCAGACTGATCTACATAGCACCCTGTCTTAAAACGAGAAAAAGTCATAACAATATCCATTATTTTGTATGATTTCTGAGACTTGAAACAATGACAAAAATATTAGGCATCAGTATCTTTTCATCAGACAGACACCAGAAGGACAGGGGGGATCCTGGGGAACATGATTTTAGAAAGGTCATATAAAAGCTTATAAGAGGCCTCCAAAGAGTGCTAATTGAGAAGCTGAGTCAACAACTGGTGGCTTGTCCACTATGCGGCAGATCTGCAAACATACCTGATCTTGTGAATGACCCAGGATGCCTGCTAAGATACATACAGATGCTGTGATTGTCTGCCTGACCTCCTAATGGAGTCAACAGCTATTCCAATGTCTGTGTATTTTGATGATTGTCTCAGGTGATTATTGGAGTCAGACTCAGTCGGAAAACATTAGTAAAGCTGAAGAAGCTGCAAAAGATTCATTTGCTGACTTTTTCTCATCCCTGAGACTAAGTCAAGTGCATGGCTGTTATATATCCCAGCCATGTAGCCCTTGATCTGCAATTAGCATTATGACCCAGTCATTATGGGCAGTGACATGTTGACTCAGGTATATGGAGCAGACGTGCCCTAGGTCTCTGCCATGACCATCTCAGGGTGACTTGGCTACATTTCTTTGACAGATTGAGGTTTTTGTTGTTATTGTTGGCATAACTCCAAATTTCAATGCACTCAAATGTTTTCTAAGCTTAAAATGAGTATCAGTACAAGACTCATGGTTCTAAAGAGATAGAAATGAAAGTGACCAGTCCACACAGCCTTGTCAGAGTGGACCCAATGAGCTTTATGTACTGATGATGCCAGATGATGGATGGTGTGGAGTTATCATTCAAATGTTTCCTACAGTAGAAATATATCTACCTATGAATCCCTTCAGCCGGGTATTAATGCAATATGTAAGTGGTGTCCTGTGAATAGGCTCTGTGGTACAGGTAGCTTGGCATTTTCTCTGGAGTTGCCCTCTTTCACATAGTTTTGGGGAATGTCCCACTTAGAGCTTCTATTGCTATGATGAAACATCATGACCGAAAGCAATTTGGAGATGACAATGTTTATTTGGCTTACATTTTCACATCACTGTTCATCACTGAGGCAAGTCAAAGCAGGAACTCAAACAGGGTAGGAACCTGGATGCAGAGGCTGTGGAGGGATGCTTCTTAATGGCTTGCTCTTTAATGGTTTGCTACACCTAAAGCCAGGCTCACCAGCCCAGGTGCCACCTACAATGTGCTGGGCCCTCCCATATCAATCACTAATTAAGACAATTCCTAATTAAGAAAACGCCCTATAGGCTTGCCTATAGCTCAATCTTATGAAGACATTTCCTCAACTGAGGTGCCTTCCTCTCAAATGATTCTACCTTGTTTCAAGTTGACATAAAATCTAACCATGACAGCGAACAACTGATAGTTTCTTTCCATAATGATGATCTAAAAAAAAAAAAAGAGATATTTCATAGTAAAAGTGAACTACACTACATTGAAAGCTTTGCAGAGACTAGAGTCTGCTCCAGTTTTTAAATGCTATCCCATGTGTCCTCCAAGGTAGCTCCTACTTGAAATGATTGGCAGTTGTGTTACTAGAACCCAATTTCTAACCAAGATGATTAATCAATGTACTGATGTAGTCTCTGTTCACACACAATAATATTTCTGACTAATTGATATGCTTGGCTTAGATGGGGTCCCATTGATGCTGTTCTCAGATCCCATATCCTTGCCTTCAGTTTGTGTGATTCTTGGCAGTTTGCCTTTTCTAAACAGTTCTGTAAACTTCATCGGGGAATGAGCTTATATTTCCATTGTTCTTCTATATAATCTTATGGATTTGTCACCTGCATCCTTAGTAACAGAATCTCAGGACTTAAAGGGGGTTCAGTGGTGCTTCGGACCAACCCTCAGTCTTAGCATCTTACTTATTCCATAAAACTCTACCAACCACCTTCTGCCAGAGCATCTACAGTAGTGGTTCTCAACTTGGAGGTTGAACAGTCCTTTAACAGAGGACACCTAAGACCATTTGCATATTTGATATTTACATTACAATACATAACATAGAAAAGTTACAGTTATGAAGAAACAACAAAAATAATTTTATGGTTGGGGGGTCATCATAACCTGAGGAACTGTAGGAAAGGGTCACAGCATCAGGAAGGTCAAGAACTACTGGTCTACAAGCACAGACAATTTGTTACCATTATATGACATCTATGAGGGTGTTTGAAGGCTTTCTCAATGTTCTCATTTGTATATGTCTACAGATTTCTGTTGGCCTAATGGGGAGATTCAAAACAACCAAAACAGAGAGCTCAAAACTTAATGTATGCACAAACACGGGACATAGGATCCCTGGGTATTTGAATAACAGACCTCTGAAGCAGCTTCACATTGAGGCCGGGAGCATGGTGGTAGGAAGGTGAAAAGGGAGGCCTCTCAGTCACATGGGGCTGAGGGAAAGGAAACACTGCAGTGTTTTCAGGATAGCAGGGAGAAAGTCTAAACCAGCAAAGGTAGAGTGCCCTGTTTGCATCTTATTGATTTCCTACATATTGATTTCAACGGATGAACTGTCTGCCTGTGAGAAATGGACTGAGAAGCTGAAACTGAGAAGCTGAAGCTGGGGCATAAGGTCCTCCAGAAGGGGGGGTACATAGACCCCCCAACCCATTTCTTTCTTTCACCTTTAACCCATGAGCACATTCCCAGGCTTTAATCCTTCAGAATACTGCACAGAGAGAGATTTGTGGGCCCCAGTCTGTTGGGTCATAAAACCAGGGAGATTCCTTGTGTTTGATGCCTCAAAGTATCCTCAATACCTAGCCATTGTGCATACAAATGCAGATTCTTCATGAGTTGCTCCCTTCCTTTGTAGAGAGAAGGGGTTTCAGGCATTTTGGAGCCGGGGTTTGTGGGAACATGGTTTTTCTTTCTGGATGAGACATCCCAGAGGGGCAGGGCTTGCCCTTACTCCCTTTCTTTCATGGTTCTGCTGTAGTAAGTCCTGGGAGGCTTTGGGGTTCAGTAGAAGCTTTTACTCCCTTTGCTAATATGAGAGGGCATTTTTTTCCCCTGCGGTAGTAGATGCTTGGAGGCATTCTTCTGCTCCCTATGAGCTTAGCATAGAGTCATAGCATACTTTTTGCTGGTTCGGTTCCATACACTTCCAATAAGGGAAGCACTTTGCCAGTCTCTATGCAGAAGATGAGATGAACACATGTTTCATATGTGCTTTGGAATTCCTCATGCAGCACATAAGAAATGAGAAATCAATGATATCTATCTGTCTATCTATCTATCTATCTATCTATCTATCTATCTATCTATCTATCTATCTATCTAATTTATCATTGTATTTTTCATACTAAAGGTCAACCTTAAAAAGAAGAGTAGATAGCTGGGTCTTGGCTGCTTGTATAATATACACAAAGCCCTCGATTCCATTGCTAATACTGTGCTCAAAACAGAGTCACTGATTAAAAAGTCTACAATTGCACAGAAATGGAAGGCTGAACAGTATTATCTGCATCTCCTGAGAATGTCATGCTCTATAGGTATCACACGGGCTCTTGTAAAATGAGATGCTCACCAAATATGAGGCTTTCTTAACAGTTAAGAACTGAATGGTTTGTAAATTTATATTAAACATAGGCAAGAGATCACTTAGCTAGAGTTGAGGGAGAGAGGGGTGTGATATCAGCCAAATGGGATGAAGCAGGGGCATGGTGTTCTTGGACAGAACCTTGGTAAGGAGTGAGATCATTACCCCCAATGAAAGGCAGAAAATCTGTTGTCAGAGATGCTGATGGATGAGGCACGAAGGAGACAGAGATTTTCAGGTCCCTAGCAAGACCAAGATGGCACCATAATTTGGTGAAATAGAAGGTAACTGTTTGAGTGCTAAGGGGGTATGCGTGATGGAGATTTGAACCCCGGGTCTCTTGCTTGGGATGTGAGCCTCTGGGATCTAGCCCTGGCTTTGTTGCAGTAGGGATGGGAATTGAGGGAGCTTCCAGGAGTTCAATACAACATTTCATTTCATCAAGTAGAGTCTCACTTGGGCCCCCTCCCTGCCATGGCATTGCAATTTAGCTCAATTTAAAAATCAAGATTTTTTTTGCTCCCCTCAGTAGATTATACCCTCTTGGTAGATAGGTAGGAGGGAAAATAATTTAGTTTGTGCAGCTCCAACAGGTACTTTATAGTACATTAATGTCCACTTAGCTGCCACATGGATTGCTCTGTCAATACCCAAGGCATTTAACATTGCAGTTTTAGGAACTCTTTCCCGCTGGGTGCAGACACACTCAGGCTGAAGCTGTTGCCTCTTCCACCTCCAGCTGTGAGGGACTAACAGACTGTCACCCTTCGCCACCGCTCAGTGGAGAACTGTTGGGACTAGAATCAGATCTTGGGGAGTGCCACCTGCCACATGGTGTTTATAAAGCTTTCCTTCTCTCTTCAGCAGCTGTGGAGTCTGGTCTCGCATCGGGCTGCTGAATAGTGGGGAAAGATGGGCCATGCACAGAGGATGGCCTTATTAAATGTTCGTTGTAAAACATTCGTTGACTACACATTTAGTGTGCTGCAATGACCATAACACAGGGATCTTGGTTAAGTGTTTTTATGGGCTTTTGAGTGGGGCTCATGGTTAAACCTGGGAAAGAGTCACCATGTACAACCATCACATAAAGGATTGAGTTTCATGCCACAGCCTCCTAGGCAACATGTACCTAGTCATACCTGGGAATTTTATTGTGTAGGAGATTTGACTCTTTTCACATTTATTTATTAATCCAATTTGAGATGTATGGTCTCATGGATGTCAATGTTCATTTTTTTAAGCTGAGCTCTTCTCTGGTGCAGTTATAGCTGTTATATCTTGTTATAGTTTTTGCTGTTGACTGAGCTCTATGGTTTGGCTCTTGAGTCCCTTTGGTAAACTTCCATCTTTTATGTGTGTGTGCACAAAGGTAGCAAGTAGTCATGTCACAAAGTGCTGCTGGCTCGAGAGACATGTTTGTGTGTTTCCTGGTCAGAGCCACTGTAACTACTACTAGTAGTTTCATTAGAGAAATTAGAGAGACTTTGGGTCTCTGCTCATAGCAGACTCCTTTTCCCATTTCTTCTTTTAAAATAGAATCTTCTAGGCTACTAATTTAAAACAGTAAACAAATCCAAATCAACTCCTCTCTGCTTGATGTCCCTTGTGTAAATCAGCTAGATGGTAAGATGGTACATATGTGGTATGTATGTGCATTTATATGTATATATGACACCTGGAGACACAGTCAGAGATTGATCTCAGCTCAGAGCTGTCCATCTCTGGTGCCACTTTTGTCCTGATGACTCCATGCAATTGTCTCCAGCTCTGGGCTCTAAACAATCTGAGAGAGGTGATGAACCATCTCAGCATGAAGGGGACATATTGTTACAGTGCTGCTGTGTTTTGCTGCTGACTAGAATTTTAAAATGTGGTCTCATGCAGGAAAAGGACCCCCAGCTCTTTCCTAGCCACCAGGGAGAGCTGGGTTATAAGCTTCTTTAGCAGGCTCCAGCTTGATGTGGCTTCAAATGGACTCAACTTTGGCTTCCTCTATGTGGAGCTTATAGCTCTTCACACCCGTGCAAATCCATTTTTTCTCGTCTTTCCTTTTAATTAAGAGCTCGTGTTGGGAGCAAGAAATAAGGATGCAAGGAAGATAGCTGATTGTTTTTACTCTGGAACACAATGTAGAGATGTTTATTTTGAAAATGAAGATTATTTGGTTCCAACAGAATTTCTATTTTGCTATAAAAAGACAGCATAAGGTGAAAGGAACGGGGGAGAGTAGGTAGGATAATGGAAGCCTATACTGCTTTAAAATGTGTTTATCTAAATGAACAGGCATGGTATTTCAAGACTGATAGTGGAAGGAGGTCTTTTCATTGGTTTGGAAAAAGCTCCCTGTGGGCTGTTCTTCTTTAACACAGCCTAATGGAGTGCTACTTAATGAGAGCCATGCGGATCTCAAATTCAATTTTGTTTCTAACTGGCTAACGCATGTATTTAACTTTGATCTGTAAGTAGGAATGAGGAGCACGATTGGCTAATGTTTGACTTCCAGTTGGTCTAATGAGATTTTATGAATATCAATATTGCTACAGCATCATAATGTATTTGCTGGCTTTTGTGGCAGGGAAACATATTGCTGTCTATTAGACAAGTGTCTTAGTTTCCTAACACCACAGTAATTATTCCAAATTCCCTTCCGTGAGTGTGGGACCACTTCTTAATTTTTAGAGAAGTCAGCATATTTTTTTAATTGAAGCTTAGTTGGACTATACCTAATGTCAGTCAACTGTTCTTAATAGGCTCTATTATAACACAAAAGTGCTGATAGTAAACGTCTCTGGTGAACCCTGGCCATGCTGAAGAGCTGGGCTTGCAAGGCCACATTAGGCATACAGCAGCGGTCCTGAATTCATGTGGTTAAATTCATTTTAGCTACTGAAACTTGACAACTAATTTTGGATAAGAATGATTGGAATTGATAAACTCCCTTATTTTTGGAAGTGGCTGTTTTTCAAAACAAATCTTTTATCTAGCATGGCACATAATTTAGTGGAAACATACACAAATTGGCATTGCTGTTGATCATGCAGGCCAGAGACGGTTCAAATCATTAGGCCCTTTATTATTATTATTAATTTTTTTTTTTAGAAAGCAATGAGGAGTGTTGCAGTGTTGCATGAGAGCTGTGATGCACACCTGGAGTAAAACATGTGTAGCAACACTATGTAAAATATCATTTTTCAGGAAAGGATCTAGAAAACTATATTCAGTGTTTGTTATATACACATTGTTACTTTTAGAGGAAAATGTAATGAACACTTGAGCATTTCTGGCACGGCAGAAAATACAGTAAAAAGAAGGTAAGGGCTGTCTCCTGTATGAAGATGTTTACCTATATGACAAGCCCCTTACATATGCTTCCCATTTGTTCTTCATAGGAGCTACCCAACGTGACTATCTCAGTGACTTTTCTGTGATGGTAGAAAAATACCCTGATAAAAGCAACTTAAGGGAGAAAGGGTTTAATTGGCTCACAGTTTCTGGGGTAAACAGTCTATCGTGGCAGGAAAGACATGACAGCAGATCGAGAAGGCATGGAGGCAGGAGTAGGGGCTGCCTGGTTATGTTGTATCCACAATCAAGAATCACAGTAGACACAAAGTAGGGCAGAGTGTATAGCATCAAGTCCCCCTCTTCTCCTTCAGGGACTCACTTCCTTCGGAGAGACTCCCCTTTCTAGAGGTCCTGTAAGCTTCTTAAACAGCATTACCATCTGGGGATCAAGTGTTCAAACATGTGAACCCATGGGAAATGTTTTGTATTTAGACCACAGTAGTGGCCAGGAATAACCTCACTTTACAGTTCTGGAGACAGATTCCATAAGACTGAGTTATTGATACAAGACTAGTCGCTAGACTATGGCTGAGCTGGAATTCCTGCTCAGACCAGTTTGCTCCAAAGCCCATTTCCTTTCATATGAATGGATATTTACAGAATGGGTGGTTCTAATTAGTGATCACCCTGTGTCTTCCAGTATCTGTTGTGGCATTGTACAAAGAAACCGTAGGTCCCTGCCAGTCCCAAATCTGACTGTGGAACTTACCCTCTGAACCTCTGCCTCTTCTCTAAGCTCTTTCTTTGTAGTTTATACTTGACAGTATCAATGCCCTATTTATTTCCTGCCTATCCAACTTTCCTTATAGAAGAAATCCTGAATCTCTTATGACAACCTCAGCTCTGAAGTAGATCATGTTAGCTTCACCTCCAGGTGAGGAACATGGGCTCAGGGGAGTCAAATGGCCTTTTCTAGGCACACATTTCAGAGATAACTGTCCTAGGGTTAGAGCCTACATTTTCCCTGCTTCAAAGTCTGGATCTTTTCCCATGGAATCTGAGCTAGGGCTTGAAGGAGGAGATAGAACTCTAATGAGCTGGGCATTTTAGGAGGAGGTGAGCTGGGGTTAATGAGTGAAAGCTTCGAAGTGAGCACATCCACAACCAGTCTCAGGAATAATGCTATTAGAATGTAGGATGCTTCAGATGGGTCCACTTAGTAGACTTGATTCATTAACAGAACAGATCTTACTTCTGGGCTACCCCAATTTGAAGTCATGTTCTCCTAATTCAGGACAGTTCTTGAGACTTCGGAGATGTTTCATTGGAGTTTGTCTCTGGTCCTTAGATAAACTCTCTTATGGTCACTCATCCTCCCAGAAGAACTGTTCTTGTATCTTGTGTGTTCCACACCATGTGTATGCTACAGCCTTTCTCTAGGCCAGCAGTTCTCAACTTGGGGATCATGACCCCTTTGAGGGTTTGCATATCAGATATTTACATCACAATTCAAAACAGTACCAAAATTATAGTTATGAAGTAGCAACAGAATAATTTTATGGGTCTGGATAAGTACAACATGAGGTGTTAAAGGGTCACAGCATTAAGAAGGTTGAGAACCACTTCTCTAGGCCATAGGAAGAATGGTTCAGTATCACCGGACATGTTCCTGTCAAAGCTGAGGGCACTGGGGGAAAAAGGCACCATTTGATTTTTCTTACGGCATTTGCTAAAGTCACCTCCCAAGGGCTTTGCTATGAGAAGAGAGAACATTTACCAGGGCTCTCAAAAGTCTATTGCTGATGAAACACTTCTAATTTTTTCTCCTTCTTCTATTGTTAAGTTACTTGGCAACCTCGCAGAGTTAAGAAATCAGACTATAGGGCATGGAGAGATGGCTCAAACAGTAAAGAGATTGCACTGCAAGCACAAAGGCCCAGTTTGATCTCTAGGCCCTACATAAAAAAGCTGGATTTGGTGGCACATGCTTATCAGAAGACTGCTAAGAAGGCAAGAACTGGTTGATCCCTGTAGCTTGATGGCCTACTGCCCTAGATAACACGGCAAGTTCCAAGCCAGTGAGAGATACTGCCTCAAAATAAACAAGGGGGAAATATTTGAGGTTGTTTTCTACACCCATGTGCACATATGTGTATGTTCACGTGTATACATATACTCCCCCTCACATATTTACAACACACACACACACACACACACACATACAGACACATACAGACGCACACACACACACACACGATGGGAATCAAATAACAAACAATTCCCATCATGCTTTTGTAGGGTATTATGTAAGAGCTGTAGTGCCCAGCTTGTCACATGTTTACTTTAGATAGGTAACAAAATAAAATTCTCAACTGTTCAGGTCTTACATTGCTCAGCTAAGTGTAAGAGAAATGTCTTGATTTTCTATATATACCTTCTGACAGAGGCTCCTGTCCTGTAGATTACCCTCCTTCTTTTCTCTGTCCCTATCGTGAGACCCATTGAAGCTGGCTGGTTTTCTTGGCAAACAGCCCAGTATTTTCTCAGGTCTTAGGAATGCCGAAACCAGGCTGATGAGGAGGTAACTTCATCTCTTCTCTTTGTTTCCAATGTCTCTACCTGACCAGGGCTCTGAAAACACAATGCCAGGCACATCCAAGCCAGCCAGTCTTTCCCCTCAGTGCCACAAAGCCAGTGTCTGTTATGTGGTGGGTTCTGGTTTAGACCTAAGGAGGGCTTGACAATCCAAACAGATGATCTGTCTGTGTTCACCGGCTTTCAGCAAACCTCTTAGGATGCTCTCCAGCAGCTTTTCTGTACTCCCCACAATGTCTCTCTTCTGGCTTGCTGAATTCCAGGTAGTGTGGTGAACTCTCACTGCCCCTTTATTCGATCAGCTCAGCATTTTGTGAAGCCAAAGAGATTGTTTTGCTCAGCAAAGCTGGAGAGTTTTGTGTATCCGTCTATCTGGATCATTTATAAAAATATTAAAGAAGGCCGACCTCAGTGTGGCCCATGGGGCTCCCTTCAGGTGCAGTTTGTCTTATCTTTAAGCCGATTTACTCAACACTGGTTAGGTATATACTAAGTGTTCAATAAATATCTTGTTGATGCATTGATTCCCCATTCTTTGTCAGCCTACTTCCCACAATCCCAGCATGACTCAGTGTTTTAATGGTCCCGGATCTGAAATACTATCAGAAGTCTCTTCTGAGAGCAAAGAAACCCTGTGAGTTTTTTTCCTCCTTGTTTCCATGCTTGCCCTCTCAGAGGGGGTACCTGATCAAGGAGACCTAAGTTCATTGCCTCCACCCTGAGCCATGGCCCCATTTTCTTTGTGGGTTTGTTGTCTTTTCTGTTCTGTGTAGTAAGATTACTGCAAGCATTGATTCTGAGAGTTTGCAGGCCCAACAAACTAAGCAGGTGGTTTGTCTTCCCACGATCTGGTAGTCTGCCTCTCCCAGTCTCCCACCATATACTTGTTATTGGTAGCAACAGCTTGAATGTTTGGTTTGTGAGGCCCCCAGCTTTGCCCTTGAACTAAAAGCATATTTACAAATTGCAGAGTCATTTTTCCAGTAGTTCATTCTTGCAAATATTACGTGCTAAGATTTCTGCTACGTATGAAGAGCAGGGGCTCTGCACTCAGGGAGTTTTTATTCTGGTAAGAGATGGCAAAGCAGCCAAGCTATTACACATAAGAATGAGGATTTCAGATTGTAGTGGTGAAACATAAGGATGTTGGGGGGCCTACAACAGTGCCTGGCCTAGAAGAGTTCTTAGTTCTTCCTCATGGAGGGGATGGCCCTTTTCTGGTTGTCTGATGAACAGTTAGTCATGTCATGCATGATCTTGACAAAGAACGTTCTTGGGAGAAGAGACCCTGACATGAGAGAACATTCTCTCCTCATGCAGGATTCAGAATTTCTGCATGAGTTTCAAGTGGGCAAAAATTCCAGGTTTAGCATTTCATGTGACTACATGTACCTAATATTTTCACAAATTAACAAATAATATTCTAGACATTTTACCTCCATTTGCACTAGTTACTAAGATGTAAGCCAATTAAAGGCAGATCCACTCACCAATTTTATTCAATGGTGCATCCTACATGGCCTAGAAAGTGCTTAGTGAGCCCTTGGCAGACTCTTCCAGATTAGAATATTAAGGTTTAGAGAGGTAATTTGGGTCAAGAGAAGGGAACTAGAATTAGATGAACATCCTTTAAAATCAAGGAATCCCCGCCACCTCCCATTTTGGGTAAGTGCCTAGGACCCACCTGCTTCCAGATTCTTTTTTTTTTTTTTCTGAGTACCCCTTGAGTTCAGATCAAGGCAGGGAGCTAATTTGCCTGTTTTGCTCTCTTTTCATTCCTCAGAGAGTAGTCCCTTGGGGGCTCCATCATTAGAGAGCCCCACTGGTTTCTGAGCTAACATGCTGCCTTTGATATGGGTTCAGATCTTTTCAAAGGCCAGACCTCAAACTCTGCCTGCCAAAGTTTGCCTTCCAAGAGATTTTATATGAACCACAGATACTCACATGCTTAGAATTTGCCAAGTGCATAGAAGCAGAGAGAAGTCAAGGAATTGAATGCCTACTAGGTGGCTCATTGTGATGGATAGTTTGTGTTTTAGGTACATAATCAAATTTAATAGTAATTATCACAGGAACAGGGTTTTGAGAACTGGTCTGGGTTCAAAAGGAGCTGGATTAAAAGACAAGTTTTAGCATTTATAAACTCGATAACTTTGGAAAGTTACTTAATCTTCCTGTTTCTTAGTTACTTAAAAATAGAGCTAATGGGATTTATCCCAGACGCTGATTGTGAGAATTAATAAAATAAGAAAACATTTCTACATTCTTGCCTGAAGCCAGCATTCAATAAATATGACTTATAAGAATTGCTATGCTTTATTGAGTCTAAGATGCAATATATTAAGGACCATTATTTTACACAGCACTAAGAGTACATGCTGTCAGCTCAACTCTAATGCACAATCAAGTATGAGATATACTGATATCCAAGATGAGAAAATGCACATCTTCAATGATTGAAATATTATATATGGTATTCATTCTGTATTCCATTAATAATGACAATAAATTATCAAAGCATCTAAAGCAAATAATTGGGTAGTCTTTGTCAGGCCCTAAAGAAACTGAGGACTGGTACCTTTCTTTATAACCTCTCTCAATTATTCATGACCTTTAAAATCAACACAATTTTCTTACATTAAGTCAAGCTGTCCCACAACAATCTTAGCCAGTCCTTGTTTATTTATTTCTCTCTGGAGGTAATGAGCAAGTAGCCAATGTCCTCAGAACAGCCATTCATCTGCTTGTTAACTTATAACTTAAAGTCCTTTCTCTCAGACTAATTACAAAATAATTATCTAGGCCTGCAAAACATCTCACCAAAGTAATGTGGATGAATTCAGGGCATTAAGAGATTTTAAAAGCTGGCCATCCATCCATTCAACAGATATTAATGGTGAACATAATGTATGTCCCGTCTTTTACAATGTTGCAAATGCATGTGCCAACCAAATAAGTTCTCTTCTTACAGGAAATTTGGAAGAGACAGTTAATAAGTGACTGGCCAACAATATTCTGGATGGTCTTGAAGCCTGTGACAAAAATAAGGCAGGATAAAGAGAAAGTGACTGATGTTAAAGTTATTGTAGAGTAGTTTAGAGAGTGCTGGGGAAGGCCACTACTGGCCTGAAGCTAGAGTGATGGGAAGAGGGAGCAACAATACTGCAAGGGGAATGGAGTAGACTGTGTTGGGTAGAGCATGGAATACATGTACAAGATAGAAGGAAAGAGGAGGCCAGCAAGGGCTGGATCATAATGGACATTGGTGAGGCAGGGATAACAAGGGTTTGTTCCATATGCAGGGTACAAAAGTTATGGGTAAGGAGTGGACTGCAGGCTAAATCAGGAGGAGATAATATCTGCTTTTATTTTATTGTTTTTAAGTTAAAAAATTCTCTTGCTGCATAACAAAGACAACTGTGGAATAGGGGGAAACAGGGACTACCATCAAAGCAGGGAGGTCACTTAGAAGGGCTTAGAGGTAGACAGATGCTTGGAGTACTGCAGATTTTTTAAAATATTTCTTTTATTTCTTTTTGTTCTTTTAAATTCTTCTCTTATATATTTATCCTGACCAGTTTCCTCTCTTTCTTCTATGACCTGTCCCTCCCCACCGCCTCCCTCTTCTCCAGATTCACTCTTCTTCTTCCTCTTCTTCCTCCAGTTCCTTTCAGAAAAGGGCAGGCCTCCCAGGGATGTCAATCAAATATGGCATATCATGTTGCAATAAGACTAGGTACATACCTTCTTATGGATAACGTGACCCAGTAGGAGGAAAGGGGTCCCAAAATTCAAGGACAGGCTCCCTCCCCACTGTTAGGAGTCCCATAAGAGCACCAAGCTACATAACCATAATATGTATGCAGAGGACCTAGGTCAGACTCATATAGGTTCCCTGATTGTCAGTTCAGTCTCTGTGAGCCCATGTGAATCCTCACTAGGTGACTCTGTGGGCTATTTTCTTGTGGTATCCTTGACCCGCTGTCTCCTACAATCCTTCCTACCATTCTTCTGCAGGACTCCCTGAGCTCTGCCTCATGTTTAGCTGTTGGTCTTTGCAGCTATTCCCATCTGTTGCTGGATGAAATGTCTCTGATGATGTCTAGTCTACAAGTACAGCAAAGTACACCCCACTCTGTCTGGACAATATTACTGGTATGTATATTTTCAGGGCTGACCATTTTGTATTGGATAACCAGTTGGTGTGCTCTTCCCCAGGGAAGACTATTTCTCCTGATATCTATCTATCTATCTATCTATCTATCTATCTATCTATCTATCTATCTATCTATCTATCTTCATCTATCTTTCTATCTATCTATCTATCTATCTATCTATCTATCTATCTATCTATCTATCTATCTATCTATCATTCCTTAGTTGCCTGTACTTCTTTGTGTGGACTTGAGGCCTCCTGGTCTTTCTCATATCCACTTGGGCATGTCCATTGTTTTTGTCCTTGTTTAGTTCATCTTTAGGTTGTCATGTTGGTGAGACTTTATGGGTGTAGTTTTGACATTCCTAGGAGGCACATCTCACAGCAAGCTCGTCAAACTGCTGGCTCTTCTACAGTGATCCTTGAGCCTTAGATGTGGGAGATGCTTTTTTGATGTATTTTTTGGGGGCTCGACTCCATCACTCTGTATTTGGTTGGTTGTGGATCTCTATTATGGTCTCCATCTGTTTCAAAGAGACGTTTTCTTGATGAGAAGTGAGAATGATACTTTTCTGTGGGTTTAAGGACATATATTTATAATGTATGTAATGTAATCTTTATAACATATAGGGATTCTCATTTACTATAGTAGCAGTTATAGATTGTCCTCCAATTCCATGGCTTCACTAGCCCTGTGTTGTTGACTCAGTTTCCAGAACCAGGCCTAATTTCTGTCTTTTTGAGTGGGTTTTGTAAGTCCAATGAGGGAGCTATTGGTTACTACCAAGGTGCCACAACTGCATTTTTTAAATTATTGTGTTATGCTGGTTACCAGTGTGGCATAGACATTATCATAGCTGGGTAGGACTGTTAGTTGCTTCCATCCTTTGCAAGCTTGAGTGGTACCTTGTGTACCATGAGAACTAATAGGTAGGAGGATTCTGAGTCAGTTCTAACTCAGGGATCTCTGGCCTTACATCTGTGTCTTCAGTGAGTATTGTGGATTTTCGAGGTACATCTTTTGAGGTATGGATTTGGGAGATTGACAGGAAGAAAAAAATCAAGATGCTTTCCCAGTAATTGGGATGAAGCAACAGAATGAATGGCCCTGACATTTACTAAAGCAGAAAAAAGTCAGGGAAAAATATATCCAGGGAGATGTCTGTGGTTCAGGGTCCACTGAGATGTCTGACAGTCATATGAAAAGTGATAGAGAAAAGTTACACATACAAGTCATGGTTTAGGAGGAATAGATATGAGAAAGGTACAGTCAGGAATTAATGGCAATTAGTTCCCAAATATAATTTTTCTAGAAAGAGAATACAAATAGAGTTGAGCAGATATTTAGAGATAGAGAAGACTCACAAAGAAGATTCTGAAAGAGACCATAGTAAGTCACTATAGAAGAGAAAGAACTTCATAAAACAATTAACTGGAGAAAAGCAAACATGAGATTGAAGAGAGATTTAGCATACCCGGAGCCAGATTATAGTGCAGTCCAGTTGCCTGGGGGAACATGGAGGTAGACTAGTCCTAAAAGTAATTCTGATACTGATCAGAGAAGCAGCCATCTTATAGTCCACCGAAACAGAAACTGATAACTTAGGTGACTTGGCCAAGGTTGTAATGAAGTGACAGAGCTGGAATTTGAATCCAGAGATCTTTGTTCTAGTGTGTTGGTTCTTAACTCCCACTCCCATCCTATACTGTCTCTGTGTGGGATCTTTGACTACAGCAATGGGAGAGAGGAGATGAGGCATTTCAATATCAAAGGAGCAGAGTCATGGGGAATGTGGATTTGCTTGAATATATTTTGGTTGGCTTCATGGTTTGGAAATGGTGCCATTTTGGATGATAGAGAAGTGAACAAGCCTGATTTAGAATGGAGAGAGTGGGCAGAATTCATATTCTCTCTTTTCCAGGTATTCTAAAGAAATAAAAGTCATCAATATTTCATCTTTGATAGAGAGAGAAAGGAAAAGGGGGAGTGAGAATGAGGGCAGGGGAGAGAAAGAGAGAGAGCGAGAGAGAGAGGGAGAAGAGAGAGAGAGAGAGAGAGAGAGAGAGAGAGAGAGAGAGAAACCACAAGAGTCAAGTGGCAAGCTTAATCTTTGCTATTTAGAATGATGAAGAGAAGTAATATGTGAAATCCACTTAAAATATGATTTCATGTTCTAATATACATTTTGAATTTATGGGGAACTGACTTCTGCCATTTATTCAGAGAGCAAAAAATGCATATGCTACGCAGCCGAACTTATCATCCTGTAATGGGACACCTAGCATTTTTCATACGTGATTGATCTTTCCCACCCTGAACAGCCCTAGCCTAACTGTTACAGAAAATGGAATTCATTTCAAGCTTCTCTTGCATAGTATACAGCAGAAACCAGAGAAGGTGTTCACACTTGCCAGCTTTAGTAAAGGGGGAAAAAAGGGGGAGTGTTTTCTGTGCTTTACAGAAAGGGAAGAGGATTTCAACTAGGAGAAATACCCGGAGGTGGGTATGTTAATTGGAATATTCCCCACTAAGGTTAGATAGAACATAAACACTGTTTGAAGCTCGTGTTATACATCCCCCCAATACACAGTGAACCATGAGCTAAAGAAACTGAGTTTTATTTCCAGCTGTGTCGTTGATTTGAACAAGTTGTTTAGCTTGTATGAAATGCTCAGTTTATCCATCTTCAAAATGAGAAAAACAGCATTCGCCTGTACCCAACAGAAAGTCATGTCCCTCATTCAAAGCTAAGGGTCCTGTTTCAAATTGAGGAGAGTGGATTTGTTTGTATAAAATGTTCGGAGTCCTGAAAATAGGAAAATAAAGAAATAGCTGTGTTTAGAGTGGTCAGGATGCATGTATCCTTCTTTAATTATGCAGGTCATAGTACCAGGGCAGTCTTGTTTCTCTAGCGGGACTTGTTGCTTGGACCTCTCCAGGAGGATGGACTCATGGTGAGTTCCTGGTTTTTGTACAGAAAACTAGGTCCTGGGAATGTCTAGCTCAAACGCAGATAGTTAACCACTCTAGATGTCATCAAGTCTTGGTTCCTGCTTGTCTTGGTATTTGTTTATGTTGGTAGCTCAATCTTCAGCTTTGGGAGGGCACAGAAAATGAAACACGTTTTTTTGATGATTCATGTTGGATTTACTGTCTACCTGCTTACAATAAAACACTGCTGATTTGTTCTAAGTTATACTTTAAAAGTTTAGGTATCTAGCTTCTGTTCAGACCTCTTGCTAGGAAAATTTTGAATGCATTATTATACTTAATACTGTAGACTGTTGAGAGTAGGAGCGACCTTTCTGCTGTGAGTAAAGAAACTGAGATTCAAAGGGGAGAAGAATACACTCCAGGCCACCAACTGTCCTGACAGTTGTAGTGATGAGACATTGAAACCTAATTCTTTGCAGAGCTAAATCCAACCTCCTGATTATACAACTGGTATTTTGGGGACCTGAAGCTTCCTAGTTCCTCATGTGATTGGAAGATGTCTGATGTACTTTTCAACAGCTAACTCAACTCTTCCAAAGAGCTTTCCCCAATGTCCTAACATGGGTCGATGTTACTCTATCTGTCTGAAATTTAATCTGCCTGGCCTTTTATCTTGGTTTACATAATTGTATCTTGCTTTATCTTTTGTGGGCAACTGTGCATCTTGAGGAGAGATGAGTACCATTCTCATCGTTTAGTTACCCGTGCTCATTTGTCCACTCAGCCACTGATTCATCAAAGAGTCCATGATTTGGCTAAAGGAAAGGAACATGTACTATGTTTGTCGTGAAGGCAGTAGGCAAATGTGAGACCAGAAAGCAGAGAAGACCTTGAATGGTGTGGGCTAGCTATATTTCTTGAGTTTATTTACATGCCAGGGTACTAGGATACATAGAAGACTCTTTCTCTATATATTATCTCCTATTTTCCCCAGAAAATAGCTCTACTAGACAATACACATGTTCAGGCTTTATGGATATTAGAAGAAGTGCTTTAATGGGTTAACTCACTTGACAGATATGTTTCCGAGTGTCTCTGGTAGACGGGACATCATGTCAGGATATGTTGGAGACTGAAGAATGCAGAAAAGGTCCAAATGGTGAACTCTAAGATCAGAGAGAGACTCTGTCTCAAAAAATAAGGTGGAGAATAATATAGAAGGATAGTTGAAATAAGCCTCTGGTCTTAGGCACACACAAACACGGGTGTGCTCACCAATGCATGCAGGCAGGTGTGTACATGCACACACACACATGCATGCAAATGTATGCACATACATGCAAATGTATGCACATGCATGCAAATGTATGCACATGCACGCAAGCGCACATCTTTAAAATAATAAAATTATATTCCCCGTACCAACTTTCTCTAATAGGAAAGTTTTCACGACTCTTTATCATGCCCCAATAGTCTAGCCAATTGTGAGCTCACTGAGGAGTGAACCAGTGGTTAGGGGAGAGCTCTCTCATGTCTCCAAAAATCCATCAGCTGGTAAATGAGCCTTTAACCCATGAGTCTTTGGAAGACATTTTTTGGTTCAAATTAGAACACTTGTCATTTACAAGGATCTGTTTCAGTTTGGGAATCCTGGTATTACTATGTGTGGCTTTAATTGGGTCGTATTCCTAGGCTCCTATGAGAGAAACTCCATCTCAAAATCAGAGCACATCACTGTCGTTCATCAATACCATTGTCATCCGACGCCATTAACACAGCACAGAAAATAATATTATCAGTTTTTCATGAGAATGAGGAGTGGGGGGGAATGTTTACAGCATTTTATGAAATTTTTATGGACTAAGGAATGATTGACATGTTAATAATCAGCAGAAAAATATTTTGGCTTGCTTTTGAGTTATCCTTGTATTTCCTACTGGAAACCTGTTGTCAACAGGCATATGTCTTCCATGCCCAGTGTACACATGTCTGTGGATAATTGCTATTTATACTTCATTTATAAAGAAATCCTGCAGGAACATTAAAACACCAATCTGTACCATCTAGCTTCATTTTTATTCCGATCATATCGTTCTGTTGGTGAAAAGAAAGGAAGGCAGCTAATGCTAGATTTTTTTTTTCTCTCAAAGCGTGCCATTTCTTTGAAATGTTTTTAAATTATTTTATTTCTGAGTGCTGGGAGCCTGGCAAATATAATTGAATTGTCAGTGTTTGGTGCAAATTCAAATATCCAATGACTAGGCTATTTTCAGTTCACTGGCATTCCTGGTCCTCGTCCATGCTACTTATAATCAGGGCAGTTGCAGTACTAGTATTTTCAAGCAAACATTTTATGCTTCTCTGAAGTTACCTTTTCCAGAATCCAAAGTGTCTCCTGGAAATCAGATCCCTACTATTATTACTGTCACTAACAATAGCTCCTGTCCACAGCGGGGAAGAACAATTAACAAATTCATCAATTGTGTTTGTTTACACGTCTGAGCTCAAGGCTAATTATTTAATTAATGTCTTCTGTCTTGAATAGAAGTGTTAGCACATGGAAATGTAGCCTGAGTGGCAAACAAGGTGAGATTAGCTAAATTCCAATTTATTTGTGATACGTAAATAGACATTTATTTATTGAAGGCCTAGAGTTAGGAAGGGAGTATTTTTTCATCTCAGTGGTTAACTTTGGGAATGGTAGATACAGAGCTAACTAATCAAATTAGCTCATGTCTTTTGCAGTCCTTGGAAGATACTTTATAATATGATTAATTATAATGATCAAGAATAGCGACATGGTCACATATTTTGTAAAGCTCTCTCACACTCCATGTTGTAGGACTGCACAAATGTAGTTGAGCCCTAAAGCCCACCTTGATCTCTGCCTGTTCCCTCCCAACACTTTATGACTGTTTTGAGATGATGTTTTAATTGTCATTGTGCTTTACAAAGCTGCCTCCTTGTCTGTGACTGTTGGCTTGTACCTTGGTACCCCACGGCCAGTGGCAGTGCTCAGAGCATCCGAGGCACTTTGCAAACCTTCACATGAATGGAAGGCTGATTTTCAGAGTTTCATTGATTTTAATACCAACCGAGGAAATAGTTTGCTTTTTAAGTCACTTGCCTTTCAAGGCTAGAAATACAGATAGGAAAGTGAGACAGTTGCAAGAGCTTTATGGTTGATAAAAAACCTCTTTCTTGAACTAACTCTGTGTTTGGGATGGAAGTGGCTTAAAAGAAGAAAGAATGACCTTGAGTGACCTTGAGGTATCCAGAAACTCCATCAAATGAAGAGTGTCATGGTGTCTTTTGTTCAACAAAAGCTGTTTTTTTTTTTTTTATTTAAAAAAAAAAAGGTCAGTACATCACTGTGGAAGCAAACAAGTTAGATGTTCCTTAAGATAAATTTTGAGTTTTATAAGATATATACATATGTATATGTGTGTATGTGTGTGTATATATATATGTATGTGTGCATATGTGTGTGTGTGTACAGGTCAGACAATCTTGCGTACTTTTCTTCAGCAGCCATCTACCTTTGTTTCTCCACCCCCAGTGTCCCTCACTGCTCTTGGAATTATAACATAGTCTGGACTGGCTGGCTGATAGGTCACATGGATATGCCTGTTTCTAGCCCTCCAGTGCTAGAATTATGTGTGTGTGTGTGTGTGTGTGTGTGTGTGTGTGTGTGTGTGTGTTTAAACATGGGTTCTGAGGATCCAGCTCAGTCTTCACCCTCACAAGGCAAATACTTTCCTGATTGAGCACTCCCACAGCCCTTGCAGAGATTATCTCCGACGCTTTGCATTCTTTACCTATTTTGACCTGTAATTAAAGCACTTTGCTGGATGTGGTTCTGAAGCACAGACCTGTCTGGAGATCCCATGGTGTCAAGTATGAATTCTGGAACCTGAATATCTGTGTTTCTTCATTAGTCCATGACAGATTGCCTGTTTCTCTGTGTTCCTGTGTCCTCTTATGTAGACACTCACTGGGACTAGGTGGCTGGATGTAGGTGGCTACGGTAACCAAAGGAGCTTGTATTTGTAACCAATAGAAAGAACTTAGAAAGAGTAATTGGCGTGGAAACATACGCAGTTGGCAGGTATTAACTTGGTGCTATTTGTTCCTACAAAATTGATGTGGTTGGCTTACTCACAAATAAGATGTTCTCCAGAGGTGGGACCTTGGGAAGATGAACTGTGAAGGAGGCCCTGTCATGAGAAGAGTGCATCTGTTTCTAGAGGAAGCTCCCAGAGACTTCTCTACATACAATAGGAGATGATATAGCAGGAAGGAAGCTGCCTACAAGCTATAAAGGGAGCCCTGACCGGGAGCCAGATGTTCTGCTACTTTGGTCTCGAACTTCCAGCTCTAGACCTAGGAGAAATAAATTCCTCTTGTTGAAGCCACCTAGGCTATGATGTACTGTTATAGCAGCCTATGTTATGACCCCAGGCATACAGCTTCTGCCCTCAGACAATGACTAACATGGGGAAAGAAGCAAAGCTGAGAAACCCTAAAGGTAAGTACTGCCTTTAGATGCCACAGAAAGTGACTTGCTTGCCTGAGGAAGTGGGACCCTATGTTTTCCCAGCAAGCGGGATTACAATGAAACTTTGTGAATGGTAGACTTTAGAATGTGATAGGATCCAGCCCAGAGAAGCTTGTGTGGAAGGACTTTACATATGGCAAGGCATATGATATGTAGCAGGCAATAAGGATGGGGGATATGTGTGGATCTTGATAGCAGCACCCAGCTACATACAGTGCACAGAGCATAGGCTTAGAAATTAGATTTACTTGAAAGTGATCCCAGTTCTGCCTCTTTCCACTGAATAGGGCTGGGTATCATTCTTTTTCTTTTAATTTAAATTTTTAATTTTTTGAGAATTTCTTCCACAGATACTGTATTTACACGTTATACCTTCCTTCTCTTTTAATTACTCTCATTTTCCCTGACTTGGTCTCAAATTCATGACTTCTTTAACTGTTGTGTGCACACACATGTACATTTGTCTGTGTGTCTGTGTATGTGTATGTGTGTGTTTGGGTGTGTGTATATGTGTGTAGGTAAATACACCCTACTGAGTTGTTTAGTGTTGTTCACATGTACATGCATTTGGGGCTGACTGTTGGGATAAGGTAATCTAGAAGGGGGCTTGTCCCCAGGGAAGATTCTCCTGCTCTCAGCAGCCATTAAATGCCAGTAGCTCTCAAACTATGGGTTGGACCTTGACAGATATCCCCTGTCCATGTTGGCATGTCAATTGGTATTGTTATTGTGCAGGTCTTGATTAGGTAACTATAGTTTTCGAATTTGGTGGATGAAGCTTCCTTGTCATATCGGAAAGATACTATCTTGCAGCAGATTTTGTAGTCCTCTGGCTTTGCAATCTTTCTAGCCCCCCTCCCCCACCCACCCCCTCACTGTGTTATCGGCCTACTCTTGCATGCAGCATGGAGAGTTTGGAATCAATGAGTTAATGAGAACACACATAAAAAGTTAAATTGCACAAGAAAGGAGAGAACCTGTGGATGGTAAAATTTCAAAAGAATTGGACTAATTGCAGAGGGTCAGCCCTCTAGTTTTAATGTGAAAAGCTTAGTTGAGTTTGACAAGGTCTCTTGTTTTGAACATTATTTCATCAAAAGCTGAAGCAAGAGCTCACACTCACACTCCCAGGAGACACACAGAGCCTTTAAAACCACAGTGGTCCTTGCTAAAGGAAGTTCAGTAGGAGAATAATACATTAATTGACATTTGTGTAGTGCGCCCTTTTATGCTCCACCACTTGTCTCTTCTGGATTACAAATCCCATAGCGAGCTGGTCTCCACTGACCTTCTTGCTTGATAGTTCACAAGTACACGATCCCAGGAGCAATTTCTAACCACAGGACTCAGCCTAGTGGAGCTTTCAGTTCATGACTAAGGTTGAAATAAGATTGTCTTGTCTTGTTTGCACGGCTGATCTGTTAGCTTTTTATTGATTACAGACCTCAATGTGCAATTTGTGTTTTCATCCAAAATTAAGGATAATCTGTGTCTGTCCTCTCATCTATGAGTTATCGATTCACAATGATCTGTAAAAAAAACTCCTTTGTCCCCAAAGTTGGAGGGTACACCACCTTCCTAAAGGGTTTTGGAAAAGACAGTCATCCATTCTATTCCAAATCAATGTATGTTGGCTTCGCCTCTGAGGTTTGCAGTTAGTACAGAAAAATTAGATTTAGATTTAGATGAAAACAGTTTAGGCTAGGAAGGGTCCACTCTTAATTTTTATTATTTCATAACTGGCTTATTGCAAGGGGATCTATAAATACACATAACCACTTAGCAAAGCTTCCACACTGTACTGCATCTTCTACCACTCGTTTAGGACGGCAGGCAACCTGGCATCACTACACATCTAAGAACAAGTGTGCCTGTTGGGCTGTTAGAAGGGAGCTTATCTGGGCTCTTCCAATGGCACCACTCATTCATGGAAGAAATGCATGTAAACTATAAAATATGAGAAACTCAAGCCTTTAACGGCATCAAACTGATTCTCTAAATGAACAAAGTAAATTAGTAATAAAAAGAACTCTTCAACAGGCCTTTTAGCTTTAACCTCAGCCCAATCCTGAGCACACAGGTTCTGTCTCTTGACTGCCAATTTATTGCCTTTATTAGAATATTGTCATAAAAGATGTGAGATATTAAAATCTTTCCCAAACTGCTACATCCAACAAGTCATTAATACTGCTTTACCTCGGTTTTATATGTTAGAAATATTGGCGTTAGGAGGCAAATAACGAATTATGGAAATATATACAGGTGGCATGTCTTCATTATTCTTGATTTACCATGCAAGATAGATAGAAATAATAATAGTCACACTCATAGAGGGAATGCTCCCTCATGCCCATTTTCTGCTTACTCCCATGTTGCTATGAGCGTTCCTTTGCAATTTGCCTGTTTTATTTTTGTCATTCATTTAAGCAGGTGTTCTTTTTTTTAAACCTCACTTACAGATAAGTATGGTAGTAATTTGAATGGGTACAGTGAAGGGGAAGACCACCCAGAGATTAATATTTGGATACAGCATGATATGAACACAGCTTCTGATGCTGAGTGAATGCTGGAGTTTTGACAGATCCATCAAGCAAGCAAGTGTACCTTGCACTTAGTGAGGCATTTATTCATATGTCAGTAATGGGTTGTCTTGGCTACTGTTCCCGAGTGTCCTTACAGATGAAGAGATGGCATTTCTCATCTGCCTTAGCAGCACATATCATGTTCATGTTCTCATTATAGAAACCTTCATCCCCAGTGTTGAGCAGAGAGCTTTAGCTTTGAGATGTACTATGACTCAGTAATTTGTTCATCCAACTTGGTCTGTTTGAATATGGAATTCCATTTTAGACCTGGAGGCACATTCTTTCCATAACCCTTGTAGGCATCCTAGGGTTCCCAGCCCACTTGTTACTGTTTAGTTGTACATACTTTGTGATGTATTGCATATTGATATACAAAGAAGTCTTTCACATACTGCTAGACACTCCTTATATCTAGAGACTGTCTCTTTGGTTATATATTCATAACCTAGTAGATCACATAGTAGATGTTCAAAAAACAGATGATTTCAGAAAGTACTACATGGCTATAGAGTAATATTGCTTGGGATCACTGAAGACTTTAAAAAGTAGATAGAAGGGCTAGAGATATGGCTCAGTTGGCTAAGGCTTGGCTTGCAAGCACGAAGACCTGAGTTGAATCCTGGAACTCATGGAGCATGATGGCTTCCACTTCCAACAGCAGAGAGATAGGAGGTAACTAATTGGAGATGAAAGCCATGTTTAAAACAAAAAGGGGAATATCAGAGATATTCATATCATATCAGAGAAATGATCCATGAGGTTCTCCTTTGTCTTTTGGATGCATTCACACACATGTGCATGTGTGCACCTGGACACACATGTGTCCCCTTCCCATCACACAAATGCATCATAGATAAGATGACAGCTCACCCGTGAAAGAAGGGTATTCTCAGGAATAGCTCTTCGGAACATAATAAAGGGCCGAGATTTCAATCCTACTGCCACAAAGTTTGTTAGCTGCAAAACTGATATTCTGGTCAGTATTCAATTGAATGTAGGAAAAGCCACATTAGTTCAAGTACAGAGAGTGTGGGGTGGAGCCTAATACGGCATAAAGAAATTCAAGTGAATCAGACCTCTGGTGAGTTGGAGTTAGTCATGTGAGACCAGAGGGAGACATCTCTTCCTGGCTCTGTTCTCTGCCACAGAGAATAGAGAGGTCTTTCAAGTCCCAGAAGCTTCCTAGAGCTTCCTTTCTACCTTCTCTTGTCCCTTTCCTTATTCTCACTCTGGGTCCATTTTGGCTGCATCCTATGCTCTAACTAGACCTTACAATTCTACTGTACATAGTCAGCATGCTAGTCCCGGTGACTCATGGGCACCCTCTCAGAAGAAACTTGGATATTCTCTCAAGAGTGGTTGGATAGAAACTTGGGTTTTCTCTCAAGACTGGTTGGATAGAAACTTGGAACAACTTCTAGAGAGTCAAGATAGAGTACAGGTAGGCTTATAGGGGACTGAGGGATTAAGACTAAAATGAATGGTAGCTAAGACAGACAATAAAGCATACTCATAGAAGTTGGGAAGGAAAAGATGAAGTCATAGGACGAAGTTCTTTGGCATATTTAAAGGTTTTTCCAGGTACTTTATCACCTGAAAACTGGTATACGTGGCTGGCATTGACCATTCTGGTTCAGAAAACTTGGAAACAATTCTCATGACTCAAGGTAATTCTGAGTTCTTGAAGAACCTGGTCATTTGGCTTGAGTATAAACCCAGGGACATATATAAAACACTTGCCTCTTCACCAGAGCTTTGTCCTTTTATCCACATCATTCTTAACTTCTTCCCTTTTCTTACTGTGATTAGATGGGAGGCCCATGTGAGTGAGAGGAAACATGACAACTGTATTGATTAAAATCCAAGACTGCCTGCCCAAGGTGTCTATTTCCTGGAGTCAGACTTTCTAAAACCAGTGGATTCCTTTGACATATGACAGATATTTATTGGGTGGATGCTCTGTTCCAGGCAAGGAGTTGTGGAGATGAACTTGATGCATGTATTCACAACTCTAAAATATTGTGTTCCATAAAGGGAAAGGAGACAATCAAACATAACAAAATTATAAGAGGCAATGAATGCTATGGAAAATAGAGGCATGGGCTGGGAGTCACTGGGATGTTACATCAGAGAAGGTGGTCAAGGGAGAGTTACCTGATGGGGGGATAGTGTAAGAAGGGGTACATGCTTTCTGTAGAGAACATCCCCAGTGTCTGTTCCAAGCAGCTCCCATCTGAGCTGCTGGTACAATTCAGTAGCCTTGATTTTTCTCTTTCAAGCTTCATTTAGGGGGCACATAGCTTCTTTTCTAACTATGGCTCATCTTTGGGAAAATGCTGATGGGCATCTTAATGTGTGTTCCTACTAAGGTTCTGATGGCATTGTTTTTCTTCTGGCAGTTGACAAAGATGCTCCAAATAGACAAAGGGGAGACCTCTCTAGAGGGCTGAGGTTCTTTGCTTTGTGCTAAATGTGTCCTTCTTATTGAGCACTTCAAACCTGCAGAGGTGTGCATTCTCTTCCTTTGCCCAGACCAAGAACACACATGGATAATAATGACTAATGAGACTAATGAATCAATGTGCATTCTCTTTATACTTTGGTTTCACATTCAATATAGGGTCTGTCTGTGATTCTTTCATCTAGCTTCCATGAAACTATGTCTTAATGGAACAACAACCAGAGAGGTAAGATTTATCCCTTTTTGCTGTTCCTTGGGTCAATACTTCCAGAAAATCTAACATAGTGTCTTCTGTCTTGCCAACCCAGAAGACAACACTTATATTTTGATGGGGATTGTGAATGGAAAGAAAACTTTGTGTTTTAGTGAGGTGAATGTACATGCATAAATGTTACTGAGCATTGTTCTCTCTCTCTCTCTCTCTCTCTCTCTCTCTCTCTCTCTCTCTGTCTGTCACACACATACACACACACACACACACACGTGGAGGCCAGAATTTGATGTTGTTATCTTCTGTCACGTTCCACTTTCTTTGGAGACAGGGTCTCTCACTGAACCTGGAGCTCATCTATTTGACTAGGCTGACAGTCAAGGGCTCCTCCTATCTCTGCTTTCACAGCATTAAGGTTAAAGATGTGCACCGCCATGTCCAGCTTTGATGTGAGTATTTGAGGTCTGAAATCAGAGCCTTGTGTTTGCACAGTGAGCAGTTTGCTCACTGAGTTTTGTCCACATCCTTAAAGTGAAAGACACCTCTTTAACTTTCTCCAACTTGAGTGAACCCTCATCCATTTTCCAGGTCATAAGATCTAACAGTTACCTCAAGGGAACGTTTGAAAATATTCACTGGCTCTGCATCTTCCCACATGGAAGTGTAGGACTCAGAGGAATCCACATGTCCTCATGGAAGTTTCAAGCACATTATCACTTACTTACAGGCACTAATGACTTCGATAATGTAGTGGAGTTTAGCATAAATAGGCTCATCATTAAAGTTGATGGTAGAAGTATAAACAAGGCCCACACTATTAAATTTGCTTTGTTCGTTATGCGTCTAGAATTATCCTGTCGTCTGTAGCTACTTCATACTGGATATTCACACAGCTTAGTATATGATATATATATATATATTTTTCTACCCCACCCAAAACAATGAGGTGATTTTAGAAACAGATACTCTCCCATAAATGGAATAGGTAAGGCTGTGAAGCACAGTCTTCTGTGTTTCTTTGGTGACACCTGTCATTCTGGTCACAGGCTTGCAGAGTAACAGGGTTTACAGAAAACACTCAGTGACAAATTCAGAGAAGTGGATTGAGAGTCTAAGGGTGTGGCCCCTGGCACAACATTTATATTCATTGACTTATATTTCCGTTGTCTATTGGCAGAGATGGCAAAGTGACCTTACCTATCTCGGCAAGTAGCAAGGCATCACACTCTGAGAGTGGCAAATATGGTGTTGGTTTGCCATTGGTCTGGCTGGTCATGGCTGTTTGTTAATACAAATAGTGACTTTTAAAAGCTACTATTTTTCTTTGTTCCTCCTGAAACAGAACTGATAATGTGGGGGTTATGGAGATTCAGTGCTTAGGGCTGTGCTCAGTGTTCGTGTACACACACGTGTTCATACATAGTCAACACACTATAGCTTTTCCATGAAGTAGATGAATTGAAACTGTAGAAAACCATAGAGAACCATGCAATAGTTCATGTCATTGTTTTTATGTTTTTTTTTTTTTTTGTATTTTTCAAGATAGGGTTTCTATATGTAGCCCTCTTTGCTGTCCTGGAACTCTCTCTATAGACCAGGCTGGCCTTGAACTTGCAGAGGTTCACCTGCTTCTGCCTCCTGAGTGCAGGGATTAATGGTGTGTGCCACCACCACCCAGCTATACTGTTGGTTTTTAAGGATCCAGATGAAGACCAGAAAGAACCCTGATACTGTTCTTTGCCTTCCCCATGCTTGCATGCTGAACAAGTGCATCCTGGTAGAGACACAGAACAGTGCTTATCTGGTTTTGTTCAGTGTCAACAATGGGAGGGATTAAAATTTCTGTAAGCAGTGTGTCCACTTCACAGAGATGATGTTGATGCTCTAGAGTCCTGCTGAGATGACCATGAAGGTTCAAGAACAGGTGTAACGGTGTGTGTGTGTGTGTGTGTGTGTGTGTGAAAGCTAGTAGAGCAAAAGGAAGGAATAATGGACTCTTGTTCAGTAATTATCTTTCTGTTTGTTCTTGCACATAGTTCTGAGCAGCAGAGTGACATCTTTGCAATTTTCCTGGTCTTCACAAAGGTCGGGCATGATATGTAGAATGGTTTATGTGCCAGGCTTCAAATGTGTGTGTGTGTGTGTGTGTGTGTGTGTGATATAACTCCTACAACCTTTAAAACTGGGACTTACAAGTACTTTCTCTGGACAGTCATCCTTAGAGCTACCAAAAAAGTCCCTACATATACCTAACTGGGTGGTATAGGAAATCCATCAGAGTGTTTCATCGAGTGTCTTCGCTATACTCTGCTCTTTCCTAAAGTTAACATCATAAATCATATACTTCCCTGGGGTGGGACATTTTGAACATTTGTGACATTAGAAAGTAATCAGTACAGTTAACACCTGTCCACTTTATTTGCTAAAACACCTGACAATCATCCCAGGATTAAACGTAGAGTTACTTTCTTGGGATGCTGTGTATATTATCGTGTGCTCACTTGTTTTCCTACCTTACCGGAGAGGCTATGAACTTCTTCAGTGGACACTGTCTTCCTTCTCTGCCTTTTATCTTTCAGTGCTAGGGAGGTGCAGGGCATGTGGTCAGCAGGGCCCAGATGAATGCCTGGGCACATGAAAAGCACAAACAGGGAGATGTATGCTAAAGAAAACTAGTGTAGCTTCAAACTCACAGCAATCTTGGAGTCACACTGACAGGTTCCTCTGAATTGTTGGCTCTTCCCCAATTTGTTGTAATGCCAAGTAGCAGCTCTTGAGATCAGAGTTTTGACTCTGATTTGTCTTAAGCCTTCCTCAGAACAGGAGCCATGACTGTGATATTTATAACCCCCTTCCCAGCACAGTAGTGGATAGATGATATATGGACAATAAATGCCTATTGGTGAACACATTACATAAAACATTCTGTAACAAAACATAACCAAGACTCAACCCAGCCCCTTGCCTACCTTTGTAGGCTTTCCTTTTCTCTCTTGACAGATAGTCTTTCTAAGTAGCCCAGGTTGGCTTTGAACTCACAGTCCTCCTGCCTCAGCTTCCTGAGTACTGGGATTACAGGTCTGTACCATTACAGCCTGTTACAGGCCACATTCATTACTATAACTGCTATTTTTATTTCTGTCACCTCAGGTATCCTGTTAGAAGCCTTTTTCTTTCTTTTTTTTTTTTTTTTTGGTTTTTCGAGACAGGGTTTCTCTGTGTACTCCTGGCTATCCTGGAACTCACTCTGTAGACCAGGCTGGCCTCGAACTCAGAAATCCGCCTGCCTCTGCCTCCCAAGTGCTGGGATTAAAGGCGTGCGCCACCACCGCCCGGCTTAGAAGCCTTTTTCATGACTCTTGTTTGGTTCTTTCTGCAAGTTTTGATTCTTCTGGGTTCAAACCAAGTCATCTTGGTGAAACTTTCTTTTGCCATTTTCTCTCTAACCTCCTCTTCCTGTTGCAGACATAGTTGACTCTTCATGACACACGTTACAGTTTGTACCAGTGTTGGACTTTGGTGGCATATCTATATACTAGCTACTTTTCCCCTTGATGCTATAAGATACCTGACCAAAGTAATAAGAAGGAAGGTGTTGTTTTGGTTTGTGGCTCCATATTCATAATGGGAAGGACATGGTGGCAGAAAGAGAAAGGAGCCAGTTATATGACATGCATAGTCAGAAAGCAGAGAGAAATGCATGCATATATTCATCTCCATTTTCCTTTTTAGTTAGTCCTGGACCCTACTCCCCCCCCATCCCATGGAAGGATGGGTTAACTCAGTTTACTTAATCTAGACGTGCCTGGAGATTGTTTCAATGGCAATTCTAAATCTCATCCTGTTGAAAATCAAGATTAACACTACAGTTTAGGAGGCCAAGGCCTCTGTCTCTCTGTATACCATTTTGCCCCTAGGGCCCAATATACAGCAGACACTCCATAAACATTTCATAAATAAACAAATTAATATAAAATGAAAGAACCAGAAGCTACTTTGAGTCTTCATCATCCTTTTCTTCAAGTTGATGCTTTGGCATATATTCTCCTGTTTACAAATACATAGACAAACCAGGTACAATGGGACATGCTTTGAATCCAATCACTGGACAAAGGTGTGTGTATCTATGTGGGTTTGAGGCTAGCCTCCTGAGTGTGAGTTCTAGGATAGCCAGAGATACATAGTGAGACCCTGTCAACACTCCCAATACAAACACCACACACATACACACACACACACAAACATACACACATACACATACACACACACACACACACACACACACACACACACACACACATACACACACACACACACACACACACACACACACACACACAAATTTTAAAAGCATAGTTTGATCCCATATCGACAGCTTCTGTAGCAGCCATAATATTTGTGCTTTCACTGTTGCTAAGGTTGAACACAGTCACAGTGCCCTCCCGGCTCTTTGCACATCCCAGGTGTGCTCCAGACTCAGAGACTCATCACATGCTACTTCATCTCTCTGGAAATGCCATCCTTTGCATGTCCACCAAACCAGTGTCAATATCTGCACCTTTCTTATATCTTGTTCAACCATTGACACAAAACTGCACTATTCCCAGTGGGCTCTCCTTTGACCACTACTGCCACCTTAAAATTACAGCTGCAGCGCTTTTCCCTCCTTCTCAGGTTGGTTTACATTTTCATGTAGTAGTTAGAACCTCCTCATGTAATGCATTGCTCTACTTGTTCATCAGATCTTCATATCTAAGATGCTCATGTCAGGAGGACAGCAAATTTTGCTGTGTCTTCTCTTTTGCTTCACTCTCAGAGCAGCAGGACCCAGAACACTTCACCAAGGATGGTTCCGATTTCTATGTGTGGAGTTACTCCTGCATGACATCATGGCAGATGTTTAGGCCACACAGTGGCTTGCCAACTCTCTTGTAACAAATACAAGAGAGATAAATAGTTCTTTGACAAGTCTTAGGGAAGCTTCACAAATAGTTTTATGAGTCTTAAGTTTGAGCTGAAAGCCAGTTTTTCAACCTCTATTTGGTAGTACTTTTTTTTTTGTCCTGATTAGAAGCCTAGTTCCCCTTTCCTGGTGTTTCTTCTTAGGACCTGTTTGTCTGAGAGGTTTTTTAATTTTCACTGAAGGAAACTGAGTGTTTTCCTTTCAAATGGTCACATCACTAGACCCTGATCAGAGTGAAGATACCATTTTATTTTTTCAGGAGTCTACATGTTTTGTTCTCAAATAAGTAAGACACTCCTCCCTTTTCCAGGCCTTCTCTCATTTGTATTTTTGACACTACAGTGGGAATTCTAGGATGGTAGCTGGTCCTCTGACCATGGTGATATATGAAGTGGGAGCCCTTCATCCATTTTCCCTATATCACCTGTTTTTACTATGTGAAGTAATTTTTGCATGGTGTGTTCTTTGTCTCTACTTTGCTGCCAGTCCCTACTCATTATTTGAGAAGTACAAAATGGTGTTGCTGGTTAGTAAACCACAGATCTGGAGAGGAACTGTATCAGCATGGTTGACTCCTGATCAATATCCACTTGGTGATAAGACTTCACACCTCCCGGTGTCAGATGTATAGCTGTTAAGAACCTGGAGGGCTGGATGAGCTCAGCACAGCAGGTTTCCTAACATGTAGTTCCTGAGGCCTTTGGCCAAGACTTGTTCTCTTGCCTTTTGAATATACCACTGATTTATGAGCCACTGAGGGCATGGTCATCATTGTATTCAAGTTTCTTTGGATGTGGGGGTGACTTCTCCCGTTTCCCCACATTTAAAAAGTATGTCTTTTTGTTTCATGTGTTTATGGTGTCTATGCAGGTATCCTCAGAGGGCAGAAGAGGATATTAGATCATTAGGAACAGGAGTTGTGGGTAGTGATGAAGGGCCAGATGTGGGGGCTAAGAAGCCGAACTTAGGTCCTTTGGAAGAGCCGGAAACACTCTCAAACCGCTGAGCCATCTCTCCAGTTTCTCCTTTTACTGTTTTGCTTCCTAACTGACTGCTCTAAGGATCCTAAGTCAGCAGGTCTTGGTGGCTCTAAAAACTGTTTAAAGCCCATGCATGGTGATTATTTCTCTCTGGAGTTCTCTTAACTCTTTATTGGTCTTTTTGTTAGGAGAATTATCTAATATGGTTCAGAGGAAAGAGAACAGTGGAAATCTGGCCTGCCAGGAGGACCCTCATCATCACTGGTAGATGGGATTGTGTCTGTCATTGTTTTCTTCTTCGGAAGGGCCTAGTGGGACAGAAGATATGTTACCAACACATTGGAAAAGACATACCTTTTGCTTGCTTCTGAAGAGAAGTATGCTTGGCAGCAACTGAGGGCTTGAAAGAGTTCTCCTGTCACGCCTCTCTTAGTCATGTGAGCACAAAGAAAGAGAGTCACCTTTCTTTGTCTCTTCGTTTTCATCAGCAGAGTCCTATTTTTAGGGTGCTGGCATATAATCCAGCATCTCTCCCAACCAGGGGCTGGCACTTCTTTTAGGAATTTTAGGAGGCATGGATGGAATCTGACAAAGTTGAGGGCACAGTGTATTATCCTTTTCTGGTTGCGCATGGACTTGGAGAAAGTGCTATTTTCAGAATGTCTTCAACGTGGCATTGTCCAGTGATCAGCCACAAAATCACAGCTCTTCAGTGTTGCTGCGAACAAAAGAAATCCCTTGTTCTTGTCTTGAGGCTGTGTGATTACAGGACCTGTGATCAGATAGGTGACCCAAGACGGATGCCTTCCTGAATATAACTCAAGTTTATCTATAGCTGTCCCCACCTTTATCTGTGCATATGTCCTCAGCGTTTGAAGATGGATTTATTTTCAGCTTTGGCCTCCACCACGCTTTGTTTACTCTTGGGATTGGTACTGAGGGTGAACACACTCTCTCACCTGTTCTCTTATGCCCCCATGTCTCTTGAAGCCAGATGGCAAGCAGGCAGACATTGTGGGCAGTTTTTGGCTCCTGACCCAGCAATGCTGTCCATATGATCTCTGGAGCAGTACTACAGGAGACAGGCCTGTCTGTGCTAGGTCTCTGAGTACCTCAGTACCTATTCCTGCTTCTGGGGAAGGAAGCAGCTTGTTTGAATTGAGTGGGTAGTTTATAGAAAGGTGTTCAGCCAAGTCCTTAGATACCCTTGCATTAGGGGTTCTATGTCTTTTATTTAATCCCATGGAGTCCTCCTGGACAAGAGTGTTACACAGTCCTCTTTTAGTATGCACTTACTTTGCTTATTTATGCTGAGAAATGAGTGCTTCCCTTGGGTGTCACTGAGTGTGTCCTTTACCTGTTTCACATGCTCAAGTGTTTATTTATGTGTGAAGGGAGTGCATAAAATAAGTGTTCAGTCACGGAAGGGTACGCACAGGATTCTAATGTACAATCAAAAGTCCTCAGAGCCAGGAGAATGGCAGAAAAGTCAGGTGACAAGGATCATATTAGAATTTTGTGAATTTGCCATGAAATGCCCATCATTTAGTATTGTATCAGTTAATAATAAAAATCCATTCTGTGACTTGAGAGATGATGGCTCAGTGCTTAGGAATGCTTACTTCCCTTACAGAGCCAAGTATGCTTCACAGCACCCCTTTGAGTAGTCTACAAACCCCTATAACTAGCTCCAGGGCATCTGATATCTCATTTTGGCCTCTTTGAGCCCCCATAAGCATGTGCAAATACCCACATCAATATGGACGTATATATATAAATAAAATATAACTCTTTAAACTGTCTGCTTTTCGTTCCATTTATGCTTTAAAAAAATCCTTATTGACTCAATCAGTTTGTGTTCTTTTCACAGATTCATTCATGTTGTTGATTAAAACAATCTTACAGCAAAGAAAAAAGAAAGAAAGCAAGGAAGAAAGAGAATAACAGAAAGGAAAAGAATGGAAAAAGGAAAGAAAGAATAACTTGTAAAGTTATTAGAAGTCTCCGATAATGGAGGAAACCTACCTGGTATCTTGCTTCAGATAAAATAGTTTAACGCACTTTGCATCTACCAAGAGAAGAAACACTGCCCTGGAGAAGTCCACAGTGTCGAAGGGGAGACATTGTTAATGGAAGCTAGCTTCCTTGGTAGATCACAATATACAGCTCCAAACACAAGAAGTTAAAAGAGGTGCGGGATTGAGGCTACTGAGTGTCTTGCAGGTTAAAGGAACAAGTCTCAAAATCAATACTCTTGCTTAATAGACAGTCCCTGCTGGGTTTTCAGATAGGGAGAAATGTATTCACATGCACAAACTAGGGTTTTTGCATTCAGGTGAATTTCTGGATTTCTTTTGGTATTTCTACCTGAATTGAATCTGTGGGCCAGAGGGAGGGCTGAGTATTCAAATGCTCAAAGGCCTTTGTACTATAAGGGGGAAAGAAACACACACACACATACACACACACACACACACACACACACACACATGCACACATGTGCATACATACATGCACACACACACCAGACAGAGAGACACAGAGACACAGAGACACAGAGACACAGAGACACAGAGACAGACACGGGTGGGGGGAGAATCCTCTTTGGTTTCTTAAACCAGGATTTTGTAAAGGCTGGGAAGACTTCAGTGATTTATAGCAGAGAACACTTTTCACATGACCACGCTGGTTACTCCTAGGCACATGCTCTGGGGGTTTTACCAGGAACAACCAGAGGCCCCAAAACAAACAGCCCTAAAGGATTTGTGAACAGGAAATGTACCTTCCCTTGTTGACCTTAACTTATATGTTGAGTAAACATGTACCCGTTCTGCACCCTCGTATATCCAAGGCAGCCAGTTGGACTGTGTCCAGTTGTCTCTTTGGTTGTGGTTCTTAAAACTGCCAAGAATTGGAGCTTGGGAGAGACCTGACTCAACTAGAGACACGGATTTGGAACAGGCTGTGGGTGGATAGGCACACTTCTTGGGTCTCGGGTGAGTCACCTGACCTTCCAGGGGGATCAAGAGGGGCACACATGACTTGGTGGCTCCATTGGATTGTAGTTTAACTACAGACCTGGCAGTGTGTTTGTTGTTCTAACTTTTGGATGTTTGGTAGCTGGCTTAATCTAGTGAGCACACAGCCCAGGGGTGTGGGCAGTTCTATACTCAGAACCTTGGTGTCCATGGTGATGCTGGCCTTCTGGTGTTTCAGCTTCCTTTTGGCAAGGAGCCTGGCAGATGCTTGTGTGACAACACAGAAACAGTTCTGAGAAAATTTCATGGAAGACGGCTTTTGGGGCTGGTCAAAGTCAGTGACTAGAATCACTTTTATCATAGAGTTATTTGATTATTTTACTATGTAAAGCTTGGAAATGGGGTAGATATTGCTTGATTGTTTGGCTAGGACTATAGGGAAAGAATTTTGTAAAGATCTTTGGCATGATGGCAATGTCCGGCTGACATCTTGTTGATGGCTTAGTCACACTGAACTTATGCTGAGGCATGAAGCTGCTTATGGCAGGAAGCCATTCCTATTCTCCAGGCTCTTCAGTGTGATTTCCTACATTTACTGTGCTACAATCTTAATGTGTTTTTTCATTGCATATATATATGTATATGATGATGTATATGTATATATATACACACACATATGCATGCTGTGCACAGTTTTGCATTATATAAGTTCACTTTCACAAGAATATGTTGTATATTGAACATGTTTTATGTAGCTGTATTAAAACTAGGGATGGACCAGTAGACTGGGCTAGGTTTCTGAATTTTGGAAGGTGACTTTCTACTTCTTTGCTCTTAGCAACTTTAGCTAACGGATCTTGATACATTTGTTACCTTTGTGTTTCTATGAGATGGGCCTGGGGAGGCTGGGATGAGAGGGAGCCAGAATTCCTTGAGGGTCTGTATTCTCTATTGAATCTGATGGCTTTGATGTTTCCTAACCTAGCTTTAGTTGGGTCAGGATGCTGTAATGAAAATCTACTGACTAGGGGCCTCACATAACATAAATTTATTTCTTCACCATTCTGGAGGCTAAAGTTAATGATCAAGGGGTGGGCAAATTGAGTTTTATTCAGAAGCCTATTTCCTTAGCTAGTCATGTTGACTTTGGTCTCAAAATGGTTCTCTGTATATGCCTATGCTATGGTGTTTTTTCTAGTCATATGATCTTTGGACTTACCCTCATGTTCCCACTCTAATTATCTCCTTAAGGGTTTTATCCCAGAATACCTAGATATGGCCTTGGTCAGAGGCACTGAGACTTACACAAAGTTTAACATAAAAATCTGAGAAACCCTTGAGTCAGCCCCTTCACTTAGCACCTTAAAAGGGAGTGAACAATACTCTGTGTGGGACCAGCAGTCTGCTCAGGCTAGACAGGGTTGTGGAGTGTATTACATAGAAGGAGTGAGATCTAAATACAAGATCCTGTCTGCCTTGTGCCCTATTTGGAACTCTGTTTTGTTTCTCTGCTTCTAATGAGGCATACCTCTCTCCTGGGGCTGCTTGGCACAAGGACTTCTCAAGTGTGCTATTGCTGCCATGTCACCTCTGATGGTTCGTACGCATGTGCACATGGCTATGCACAGTCACTGGTGATGATCCTGGGTTCCAAGAGACATCTAACATGTAGGGCATGGATTCCAGAGTTTCAAAGAACATTCTTTGTGGGAATTGCAAGTGGACTCATTGTTACCTTTGGGTGACCCCTTTTCTCTCCCAAGTTAGAGAATAAACACTCATTGACCCAGTTGACTATCCCCTTCATAATCTCTAAATAGTTCAATTAAGCACTTGTACAGCATCCCCATATGTTGGCTGGATGCAAGGTGCCAATATTTCGACACTGCTTTCTCATTAAAATGATCAGGGCATGAGCCTGGAAGATTCCAGTATGTGGCTCACCTGGGACCTCCCCAAGGGACATGTGCCTGCCAAGCAAACCAGAAATAGTGTTAGGGAGGAAGCACGTCCCTCTGCTGGCTCCCCTCCTGGATGGGGTCATTAAGGAGCACTTTTTACCCTTGGCAGGGACAGGTAAGCTGGAGAAGTGCACCTCCTGTGGTGTTTAAACACATTCCAGTTACTCCCATGACAGCGATGCATGGAGAATCAACATATTGACCCCCCCAGAGTATATATTAAATTCTGAAGGATTAATCAAAACTGCACCATGTTGTGTGCAATTAAACCCTTGAAAGGCAAAATAAATTTGCCAGAGCAGTAGCAGCTCTTGTACCACTTCTAGCCGGAATGAGGTAGTTTTCAGCTCTGTCCTAACAGATGACTTTGTGCTCAGAGCTTTTTTTCAGAATGTAGGATAGGCTAGAAGGAGCCATCTACAAAATCCTTCCATGGATGGAGAACAGGGAACCAAACTCATATCATCTGGACATGGGTAAATACCAAACAAAACCTATGTGTCAGCAGGAAAGAATATGTGTCTAGAAATACAAGTTACAGGGAAATTGGAGGGAGTGACATTTAGGACATTTGCAAGAGGGCCACCAGGAAGGCTTTGTTCACTTAGTGATGCATTCACATAGCTTACGACTGGATCTAGGTGAGCAGAAATATAGGAAGAACTCTTTTCTTTTCCACACAGCTATGCCTGTGTTTACTCAGGATAGTACCTCATGGAGATAACTCTGCACTTCATTGAAATGTCTGAGCTTTGCCAGAATGCCAGTTGTGCAGCCATTTTGGTTAATTGTGGTTTGTAAAGAGTCAATTAGGAGCTGTTGTAAAAGGATGAGAAGCAATCTGTCATTTGCCAAGGCTCAACAGAGGAAGATGTTGTCATTGTATTGCTCTAAACATTTAGATATACGAAAGCCACTGGACTGCAGAAACACTGTTTCTGAGCGGGCCTGAGTACGAGAGAGGAGTCACAGACCAGACAAGGCAGAAAAGAACTTAGGAAGTTAGTATTTTCAATGAAGGTATGGATGAGAAGAATTCCATTTTTTTCTCATCTGTTTTGAACAATCAATTTCCTGTGTTCTTCAGAGTGCCAAGGCTGTAGAAAGCTCCTGTGGATGTAAACTGAAGGGTGCTGCTAGGAACACAAATTCATTGCCATAGTGCACGTTCCACCTGAAGAAATCTTAGTGATTCAAAATGCATACATTGTCCCTATTGAAACTTGTATGAGTTTGCAAGGAAGTTATTATGTAGAATGATGGGAAATTCTCGAACCAGTAGCTTCAGTAGCTCCACTACGCACACACTGCAAATTAGAAAAATAAGGATAATGTGCCTAATTTATACAAAGTACATCTTTTTGTTTTTTTTTTCCTCTCTCAAAGTTCAGAAATAAATTTTATTGGGAGATGCATCGGAAAGTCTCCTAACATCTGGAATATGGAGGTCTAATTGCTGATTCAATGGTACTGTGAACACGCAAACATATTTCCTTGGTGAAATGTCAAAAAGATAGCAATCAAAATGAAGCGTTTAAGCATTAAAATGAAGAAATGATGACTGGCTTGATTTGTAAACATTCATCTCAGAGCTTACTTTATGAAAAGAAGGGATAACTCAGGGTGGGATGGCGAATTTGCACATTCCAAGCCCTTGGAATGAGAGGGAATGGATGTCTCGAGACTCGGGGTGGGTTCAACTAAAAGCTAACTCTGAGAACCCCACTTAGCCTCTTATTTGGGGTCTCTTCTATCATAATAAACAACAAAAGATTGTGAGAGGATCAAAGAAGAAATGGGCTAAGGTAAAGCATTTTTCTTCAGACTTGTTTTGGGATCATTATTTCATGACAATATTTAGGTTCATGTGTTACTGAAGAAGACAGGGAAGGGCCTCCAGTCGTGTAGGCCTCCTGCACTGTGGATTGGCAGCATAATCGTGACTCTTTCTTAGAGACCATTGTTCTGAAAACCAATGTGGATGTACTCTAGTGTAGACCCAGGATCGGACAGTGACCTCAGGGTCCATCTCGAGTTCGCTGTCTGTTTTAGTACAAGGGGCATCTGGCAACTGTCAGGTGGGACAATAAACAAAAAACCAAAATGTGTTAATCCACCTAACAGTGAGGAAAAACATCAACTTATTAAAATGGTTCTGAAAAATTATCAAATCAACAAAATCTTTGCCTTCTAGGGAATGTCCCATACAATTTTGGTGGGTCACTAAACAAATACTCTTCCAAAATGAATGTCTTTTCTGGGTCTCAAATTATACCAACAATCCTCTTCAAGGAATACCCAAGAAAGAAATAAAATCTTTGCCCAAAGAGCAAAGTTGCTTTTCCCAGGCCATGCATTTTGTAAGGTTTCCACTGCATTGTGCTTGCAAATAACATTTATTTCTGTAGTGTAAATATGCAAGAGTTCATTTTAATAAAAAGTAAGTCCTAAAATAAGATAAAACCCATGACTAGACTTGCATTTGAAGATTTTAGAGTGCATTCATCTGCTGGTTTGGGGTATAAATATTCATTGGATTTGAGCTCTCAGGTGTTGGAACTTTTAATCTGCATTCAGATGGAGGTGCTTTAATCAGACGGTTCATAAAAGTCTGCGACACCCCCCTCCCCAGGAAAAAAAAGCCACAACAGAGTCACAGAGAGACTAGGGGTACCTGCACTTCACAATAACCCACCAAGCTGAATTGCCTTGTTGGAGGGGGAAGAAAGTAAACATCAAATATAATTTTGTACCATAATATCAATATTCTATTAAAAATAAATCTCTTGCTGTTAGACGAAGAAGTCTCAAAAACCTGTCAGTTGACTGCAGTCTTCAGAGATGACTGATAATGGTAAAAAGTCCCATAGCATCTGTTTACCATGTCCTCACACAAACTGTTAGGGATGTTTTAAAATGTCAGCAGTAATGTATGCGTATGTATTAGCTGTCACAGAACAACTCTGAGACCAATATGGCACTGGGGACTGCTCTAAATTAGGTAGGTCAAGTGAGGAAGGTGCCTGAGGAACTCTTCAAAGGAGGCTGTTTGTCTAGGAGGAAAAAAAAATCAGAGTTACAGATGTTAATGCAGGAATATGTGGGAAATCTTTCCACCGGCTCTTGAATGGAGGATGAAATCTCATGAAGCTTTACCTTCAGGATCCTGGTGCGAAGGTCAATTCTGGGAGAGCAGAAGGTGGGAAGGAAACATTCACATGAGCTATGCTCTGCATTAGCAGGCGCTCAGATTTCTCTCAGTAACCTAAGCACATAGCAAGAGAAGAAAGTCATTGAGTAACAAACGCTGACTAAACAGTGTAGAGGGTGACAGCATTGTTAGGAGCCTCTGCAGGTCTGCAAGAGCTCTGTTCTGCTTAACTACTTAAGAGAGGAATCACTGTTTATTGTCCCAATAGAGACACTGGGTCTCTATGAGATCGTCAAAGCAGGCTTCCCAGTAAGGATGGCTTTACCAAGTTATGGAATAATTGACAAGTGGAAGATGGATTGGATCCCACCACTTTCAAGAACCTAAACCCACACGTGCCATTTAACAGTCAATATGTCTGCCCCAGGCTACACTTTCTCAAAATGGGGACAGTCCTAGAAGTACCCTTATAGGGATATTGGAAAGATTCACTGAGATAATTCATCCAAAATGTCCTCAGCATTCAGTAAAAACTGAAGACAGATGCAGAATATGGATTAGTGACAAGCCTCACTGTGCTATGTTCACTCACAAAAATACAATTTGTTACTGCAGGGGATACTCATATGCCCTGTAGAGAGGCTGGCCTTAACGGTTCAGTGCAAAGAGCCTCAGCTCATTTGCTCAGTTCCTCTGTGTGTGTGTGTGTGTGTGTGTGTGTGTGTATGCGTGTGCATCCACACATTCGTATGCACTTGAGTGTGTAGAATGGTTCTTTCCAAGGTATTTAAAACAATCAGCTTCCTTTTGTGATGTCATTTTCCACATTGATTTGTGCCTTAAACTCCTCAAAACCTATATGTATATATTATCTATCTATCTATCTATCTATCTATCTATCTATCTATCTATCTATCTATCTATCTATCTACTTACCTACCTACATTTAGAATGTTTCCTTACACCTTAGATTTTGTTTTAAATTGTAATGTTTTATTGCTTGGCTAGTTATGTAAATTTAAAAAGGGAAAACAAAATCAATGTAATGCTTTCCCCTTTCATCAAGTCTAATTAGCAAAAGACATCATTGGAAGGATATGTGCCATCCCTCTTTCTGGTACAGTGTGAAAGCACTCTCTTCTATATCATGTCATATTGTAGAATAAGCTGTTGATAGATCAACTCTGCAGGCCTCCACCTAGCATCTTTGTTTAACAGGAGCAGGGACCGTGTCTTGCTTATTGGAGTGTATTTGTTCTCTGAACGCTGCCTGGCATTTCCTGGATATTCATTAACCTTTGTTGACTGAGAATAGTTGTGTAGGGTGATGGTGGAGTTGGTTATTCAGCTTCTAATGTTTTTAGATCAACTGGTGAATTGTGCCTTTTTTGATGCTATCTACAACTTCAATGCTCAAATTAAAACATATAAACCCTTCTGTAGACAACATTCTTTTTCTTTGCTTACTAGGTGGACATTTGTGAAAGAAGAGCAGTGTTCTGAGTACCTGAGTGGATATGGTCCTGGGGTCAGGAGAGAGAGATAAACAGAACCAAAGAAGTACTGGAAAATAGAACAACTTTGAGACAGACAGGTGACTTAGATGTCATTTCAGTCTGACCTGGCTGAGAACCATTCCTCCATGAAGTGTATGTGTGTGTGTATGTGTGTGTGCGTGTGCGTGTGCATGTGTGTGTGTAGGATAGGATAGGTAGTGGAAGTGAATAGGCTTTAGAGAGATAGAGAGGAAAAAATCTTGAGCAGAAGGGTCAAAGCCACTATAACCCCCAGCGCACATAGGATGAAAACTAGATGAAAGAACAATGTGGGTACTTGAGAAAAGAGAGACTAGGAAGGACCAATGTCTGATATTAAGGAGGCTAGAGGATGACTTGAAGGTAGGCAGTGGTGGGTGATGACTCACAGGATGAGTTGTTCTTCATTTACAGGAACATTAAATTCTAGGACTGGAGGTAGACTCAGGATAGACCCTCTACTTTACACTTCAAGGTGGTGACACATCACAGGAAACTCAGTGGAGTGACTTCTATTAAAGCACTACATAGACAAAATTGAGATGACTAGCTTACTAATAACACCCCATCAAACAAGACACTCATTTTCTATTAACCTTAGTTCCTTCATGTTTAAAATGCAGATAGCAATTTTGTTTGATGCCCAGCTGGACTGATAGTATTGTAGGGCTTGGAGCAGGAAATGCCTATAAAGGCGTTTGGCAGCTAGAGAAATGCAGACATGGTTTGGTTATGTCAGCTCTTTTTCCTCGGTTTACCTGGGACTCACCTTCAATTGCCTCACTTTTTAACTGAGTAGCATTGAGTGAGCAGCTTCAGTCTTGGCCATCTAGTTTTATGGCAATAAAAATATCTTCTACCTGATTGATTGCCATTGCCTTAAATGATAGAACAATTACAACAATGTCATGTTAACACTCCAGACTCTTGTAAATGTATCCATTATTAATATATTACTTTTATCACGACATGTCTTATACTCTTTCTAATATACCATACAGAGTTTCCATAACTATCTCCAAGGCTCCGAAACCAGAAGGGGCTCCTAGTTGACCAGGTGTACATTATAGATGTTACTAAAATGAGGTGCTTGTAACATGATGGCATAGAGTTTGCTTGACGGTGCTGATGATATAGAACCGTAGCATCACTTGTGCCTCTCAACTGAGCAGCTCATGGAGGATTTTGGCACTTATTCTAGTGTGATATGACATTATACTGACAACCACAGTGCTCCTTGGCCTTAGTGACTGTGTCGAGGATTGATATTTGAAAGATGAAATTTTGTGCTGCTCTGTATTAGATACATTTCATCATTCATATTATGGTTCAGATGACCAGAACATTTGGATTTATGTCTCCTTTGCTTAAAATATAGGTACTTAATATATGGAGTCATGTTTACAGCTGCTGCTGTTTTTCCATGATGCATCTTGTTCTATGAGGCACCATGACTCCTCAGAGAACATTTTGTACTTCTTTATAGAATGAGTGGGTTTCTCACTCAGAAGGTGAGGATGTTTTGTAACTCTCTGAGCTCATTGTCTTAGTGTGCTTTGGTGGTTGGTAAGTCTTCCTTCTTCATTTAACAGGCTCTGAGTTTCGTTTCTGCTGCAGGGAAGTCAGCAAAGTTTCACAGAACAGACCAAGTTGTTCATAAGAGAGAAGAGACATATGATTCTGTCTTTTAATTCATCTAAATGTGTCTAGTAATATGAAATAGAATTGAACAACAGTCATCCTCTGTCCCATGTGTGTACAATGATTTAGTTTCATTTGTGCTTTCTTATTTCTGGACACACATGCACATGTGTTGCATGTACAACATGACAAATATGAGAGTTAACTCTGATACTGGGGGGTGAGATCACCCTTAGTTCCTTTTGCTATTGACATCCAACTTTTCAGAATTGAACCCACGATTCATTCTTTTACCAACCTAATACTGATAAATTCAGTGTCATTCTTGTAGAACCAGTCATGAGGTACTATTCCTGGGACTTTATAGTCAGCCATCAATTCATTGGATTTTCACAGTGCTCCATATGAGATGTATTACCCATCCCATTATATAGAAGCACAAACTGACTTACAGTGATCTTAAGTCATTGGTCCCAAAGCCATGAAAGGTAAGCTAGAATTTGGGCTAGGCTTTTTGGCATCATGCTACCCTACAGATAATGCTGAAGGAGACATGCTTCCCAAGGCAGGGTATAGTGAGTACAGCAGTAATATTATCTTTTCCCATATCTATATGTACATGGAGGACACTAAGAGATTATTCCAGATAAGGTTCAGAGACAAACTGATAGTAAAGTTTAGCAGAAGGGTTTGTAATTTCTACTTGGAGTAAACATTAGTTATAGAGCATGGACCAAGCGTTGGTGACTCTTCTGTAGCTCACTCTATTCTAAGGCATGGATACTAGGGTTCTCGATGGTCTTTTCTGGATGGATGTTTTGAATTTCTGTTATTATGACTCTATTATCACCATTGCTGGGACAGTCATGAATTAGTCAGTTTTGTGTAGCTTGTTCATCCAGACCCATGGAGCCTCACTTCCCTGGTGCTTCTGGAACACTACAGTGAGGAGAGAAGGAGTTCCCGTTCAGGCTCAATTAAAGTTTCTCCTGGAAGAAATGTAAATCTCTCTCTCTCTCTCTCTCTCTCTCTCTCTCTCTCTCTCTTCTCTCTCTCACACACACACACACACACACACACCTCTCACACATACAAACACACAGAGTGTATCTCCACATATATGCATATGTCCATGCACGTGTATGGTGATATAAATGCATGTGTGTATATACACACATACAGAAGTTAATCATACGACTCTTGAAATTTGTCCAGGTACTAAAAAAATCACCAAAGGATGCTTCATTTCTATCAGATTACATATTTTTACACAAATACTTTCCCCTTATACAAACATTCAGATTTTAGAAAACTTTGGTGCTTTGCTTTATGGTGCAAAAGAAGTTACTGATCTCCATGCTGCCTTTCTGGTTTTCATTAGAATTTTCTAAGTGCAAAGCCATTTAAAACTTCGCAAAGTCTTTGGCCTTGACAGCTAATGGTGGACGGTGCCATGCTTAGGAAGTTTCTCAAGGCTAATCATTTTTCAAAGGGAGAAAAATAAAAACAAAACCCCAAGTAGATTGATCAAAAGGGCACAGTGTTCTCAATGAGGCAAACGGGATCTGCAGGCATGGCTCATCCCCTCTTTTAATTATCCAGTTCATTTAGTCAGCTGTGATCCAGGACTTCAGCAGGTCACCTGCAGTACAGAGAGGCAGGCAGGGCAGCTGCTGACCTACAGCATGGTTCAGAGATGGAAAACGGCCACCCAGGCTGACTTGTCCTTTAACAGATGGAAGCTGGAGAGCAGGGCTGCAAACGTGATATTGATCTGAGAAGTCCTCTCGATGCCCCAAGCTTCCTTGAACCTCATCATAAAAATAATTGTATTTGAGAAACTGGGTTGGCAGCCAGCTCCTGTGAGGAGTTCTTCACTGGAACGGAGAAACGAGACTCCAGAAATGAAAGTTACAGGTACTGGCTATGGGAAGATACACAGTCCTTAGGAAACCACAATTATCAGTGATGCTGTCAGACTCCTAATGTACTGCTGCTTTCCACCCTTGTTGGACTGTTAGATGTGGGTGGGTGATCTTCTATTGTTTTCTGCCACCATAAGACAACCACTGAGAAATCATCTTTAGGAGGGAAAAAGGGCCAGGGAAACTCTTCTTTTCCTGCTTCCCCGTATTTAAGACTCACTTGTCCTAGGGTGACTCAGAAAAGTAGGCAGCTCATCCTGTTACCAGGCTTCTATTTAGTCCTTCTGAGGTCATGTGTCCCAGGCAATTTGCTTCCTGTTATGCAGCACATTTAAAGTTAAGAACTAGAGGCATGGTTTTATCCTTTTGAATAACAACTTTATATTGCAAAGGGAATTAATTGATGATTAGTTGACTTGGAGAGACATTTAATCAAATTATTCAAGTGAAATTTCTCTGTCTCTGCCTCAGTCTGCCTCTGTCTCTTTGTGTGTCTCTGTCTCCGTCTCTGTCTCTCTCCGTCTCCGTCTCCGTCTCCGTCTCCGTCTCCGTCTCCGTCTCCGTCTCCGTCTCCTCCTTCCCTCTCCCTCTCCCTCTCCCTCTCCCTCTCCTTCTCCCTCTCCCTCTCCCTCTCCCTCTCCCTCTCCCTCTCCCTCCCTCCCTCCCTCCCTCCCTCCCTCCCTCCCTCTCTCCCTCCCTCTCTCTCTCTCTCTCTCTCTCTCTCTCTCTCTCTCTCTCTCTGTGTGTGTGTGTGTGTGTGTGTGTGTGTGTGTGCAGTAGCCAGGATCAGTCAATGCTTAAACCCCTATCTCAATATTTACCACTGAGAGAGGTTAGCTATTGTCAAATTATGCAGTTGGCACTGCCTTGGTTCCTGAGGTACTGCTGGCATCTGCATTGGTTACTGAGCCAGTGAGATCTGAACCTGAACCTGGTTGTGTCAGTTACAGTGGTTCTTCATGACCTGGAAACTGCTCAACATTCTGATCTGAGGATCTTTCCCTTATCAGCAAAGTAGAAGGGAATTGTGGCTACTTCAGTAGGTCATTCTGCGGATCAAAGAAACACCTTGTCTTAGTTAAGGTTTTGCTGCTGTGAAGAGACACCATGAACAAGGCAACTCTTAGAAGGACAACATTTAATTGGGACTGGCTTACAGGTTCAAAGGTTCAGTCCGTTATCATCAAGACGGGAAACACAGCAGCATCCAGGCAAACATGGTTCTGGGAAGAAGTGAGAGTTCTACATCTCCATTCAAAGGAAGCCAGGAGCAGACTGACTCCCACGTGGCTAGGAGGATGATCCCAAAGCCTATCCTGACAGTGATACTTCCTCCAACAAGGCCACACTTCCTAATATTGCCACTCCCTGGGCCAAATATATATAAACCATCACACACCTTTATTTCAGATCCAAACAGTCAAAACATTCAAAGAATTATATTTCTTAACTCATGTTCCTGTAGCAACCTTAAATTTATAGGCATTTTGTTAATGCTCTCATGGAGAAAGAACCTGGCAAGCTACTCACAGGCCCAGAATGATAATAATAAGTAGAAGTTAATTATGTGGTCCCAATCATGATTAATTTAAGATGTGTTAAATTCCATCGTATCGGACACTATATAACAGAGGATCGTTATTCTGCAGGCAGCTTACGCTGGTCATAAAACACCTTCATAGTTCTTTTCAGTTTTACCGTGAGCTTCAGGTATTCTAACTTTGGATCCTCCATGATGTCTAGCACCTTTCGTCATCGTAGGATCTTTCTGGGCTCATGCTCATTCAGATTCCTTCTCTTCAAGGAGGGAGTATGAAATATTTGCTTCAAGAAATTGCAAAGCCAAGGGAGGTTTTCTGGAATTCTTGTGCTCTCGTGTGTTTACCATAAATCTGAGACAGTGATATGATCAGCAAGCTTATTTATGTCTGAATACAAAAAAAAAAGAGCAAGTAGAATTTAAACCAAGCAGCCTCTCTCATCAGACACTGAATATGAACCTGACAGCCATGCTGGACAGTCTGTCCCACGATCAGATATTGATTAGTCATTTGGTTTGCAGTAAATTGTTCTCTGTGCTAACATATACATATCCTTTCAAAAGTCGCTTCTACCTTCAGCTCTTTCGCCAATGTCATTTGAAGACTGCATCTGGCCAGCAGTCCCAGATTCGCCTCCCCCGCTGTCTGAAGAATAAGTCACTTTCAGCTCAGACATGTAGTAGTTCAGGGTTTGCCAGGCTGCTCTGGAATGACAGCTGAATTGTGGGTCATGCCATATACTGTCAACATAAAGTGTCTGCTGGCATCAATAGGATGACTCTTCAGGAAGTGATAACTTTAAAAATGTATGATGAGTGCCACTGAATTAAGACAGATGGGTTGATTTGTGTTATTCCTAAAATAACTGGCAAGTAGGTGTTTATCTCATTTGCAACAGGACAAAATTGCTTTTGGAGTGATTCATTTGTGATCCCAGCTAAGCTGCACTATTAATTTACTTTACTTCTGACTGGTATATTTGCTTCCGTATTTATTGTGTTCCCCACCAGTATTGTCAAGCCATGATGCAGCTATGGCACCTCAACATTTGCATTTAGATTATGGGGTTACAGGTTCGAGTGGAGAGAAAGAGTGCGTCCAGCTAGACTTTGGAGTTTAAAGGAGGTATCCATAGCTATTTCTGATGTTTTTCCTTGAGTTTTGCATGTGCAATTCTGATGGTTATTCTAACCCTCTGACATGTTCTCCTGCCTCTAATCTCTTCCCATCCATTCGATCAGCCTCCCTTTTCAATACCGTGCTCCAGTGAACTTTTTAACATGCAAATTTGATTCTGATGGAACTTCCATTCCTCTCTCTTTTTTAAAGCAAACTTAGATTTCTACACATATCAGGTTCACAAACACAAGCGTTCTAAGTGTGGCTGTACCTATGGAGATGTAGAGAAAACGCTCCAAACCAATCTTGACAGAGCAATGCTGTTCTGACCGAAGAAAAGATAGCTCAGCTACTCGAGGAAAAACAGAGAGACCCAGGTCAAAGCAGGACATGGAAGTATTTCCCAGGTCAAACAAGTCACATCAGTGTCCAGCCTTGACTCTGACTCATGGGTGACGTCATACATCTCTCCATTGCATCTCAAGAAGATGTCCCATGTCTTCATTATGGATACACAATTCTTCATAGTGAGGCTTCCTTTCTGCATATATCTTTTACCATGTATATTCCATCCATACCAATCTATAGTGCTACTACTCATCTTGAATCAATTACTGTGAAAATCTTATATAATCTGAAGAATGGCTGTCAAGGAGTCAAACATGGAGAGCAAGGTGGGACGGAGCACAAACTTTAGTGCATAAGATGACCAGGACGACCCTCGGTGAGCTAGTTACTCCTCAGGTTTTACAGACTTTGGTGCATGAGTAGAGACAGTTAGTCACATTTGTAGCTTGGTATAATCAGGTAGTATATATATCCACTCTGGTTACTAGTTGAGAGGAGTCCTTCTGGTTAACTGCAAGTTTCAGAATGAGTAGAACAATTCCTGCAGTCTCCAGATGGTTATCACTTGTTTCATTGGCTCACTATCAGAACTGGGGAATGTATGTCTTATGGGATCCTGCCACCAGCAGAAGCGTGTGCATGAAAACACACCCTGTTTGTGTTACACACACACACACACACACACACACACACACACACACTTACCAAAGATATTAGCCCTTTCCATTTGGAAATTGAGACAGGACAGAGAGCTAGATTATATTCTTAGCTCTATCTGAATTCACATTATTTCATGACATATTATCCTGAGTTCTTCTTATACTGGTTTCTCAAATTCCAGCTGAGTAGTATTTAGCTCTGGGTTTTTGGAAGGGCTGTTCTTTCTCGTGGCTTCCCTCTGGCTAATTCCCTAATCTATTAGTATTGGTTCCTTCTCATTTAACTACCTTCTTGAAGTTTTGTCTAAGACTCCATTGAGAATCAGATATTTTTCTTCTTCAGACTTTTGATGCATCTGAAGAGCAGAGCATACCTTTTAAAATTGGCACATTGCAGTTTTAGGTCACAGGCTAGTTCCAAGTTACTTAGGCACAGAGACCATGCTGTCAACTCTTTTCTTTCCCAGGACCTTGTGGCACCAAGTTCTGACACATTTATTGAATGATTGGGTTAAGATACAGCATAGCAGAGCATAAGTTAGTGTTGAAAATAGTGATAAGCAAGGACTCATGCTATTTCCCCTCTCTCCTTCTTAATTAACTTACTTTTATTTAGAGCTGCATAAGGCCATGTTCATGCAAGTACATAATGTCCTTTGAGTACATTACCCTTTGTCCCCTGACTCTGCCTTCTTTCTGTCTCTTCCCCTTCTTTATCCAATAGCCTCCCCCTCCTCAGCAGACAGTTTAGCTACTAGAGTGCACTGGGAACATACTAGGTGTTACCTCTAACACTTAGTGCCTTAAAAGGAGAGAAAATATGTGGTATTTGTCTTGCTGAGACTCGATGTGATTATCTCCAGTTCTTTCTCCTCCTTTGTTGTGTTTGGACACAGATTCATAAATGTGCTTTCAAAAAATCTTTCTTAAATGTGAAAATACACTGTAATATTTGTTCAATGCAAGCCCTAGAAGTGAGAATAAAGACATCATAACTTCAGAATACAGAAGAGAGACAGACCCTAAAATATAGTGCAAGCCAGTGGCTGCAGAAAAGGTTTCCACACAAGAACCTAAAACTTTACCTGGATGGAAGCATGTAAGTGCGGATATCTGCTTCTCTCTGACTGTCTCAGTCCCTGTGCGGGCTAAGAAGTTAGAGCGCCTTGGGATACCTTCCTCCCCACCCAACCCATCCATGACACTATTCCAACACTTTGGTTTTTCTCTAAACTTCCTGGCCCAGAACAAAGTGCTCTAGGAGGGAGGCCTTTCTTGTTGCTTCCTGGCTTGGCTTGAAGTCAGACAGAACAGAAGAACCTCACAAATAGGTCTGCACTTGCCGGCCAGCCAGCCAAATTGTGAGGACTTGCTATGCTGGTTGAAACTCAAGTCCTAAGCACAGTGCCATGGGGGAGCCCAAACTTGCAGCAATCTTGCTGCTCTCCCAACTCCTGCCCTGCTGCCGTCGTTCTTTTTTGCTCCCATGACTGTTCTACCCCTTTGAGTCAGCATCAGTTATATGCTCTTCCCAGGCACTCCGCATTGGAGTCTTGCTAAAACAAAGTTCTCAGGAACAAAGGGAACTTGAGTTCAGGGTTAAGATGCTAAAATGAGATTGTTCTCACTGGCAGTAAATTGGTATGCCGCTCTCACCGCTGCCACAGATAAAATTAACCATGCGTTGCAGTCATTGCAATAGGTGGTGTCATCAAAGCTTATTTGTAATGAAAATATGATGTTTCAGACCTAAACTCAGGAGTATAATGGATGTAGAACCATATGTTCCCCTCCCACGCAAGGCTGTGGAGAGGAGATGCTATTTAAAATATATAGCTGTGGATGAGGCTGTGGCGTACCCTTCTCTTTTGTCATTCTGGGCTGTTTGGAAAGAGCAGAGGGCACAGGTGACTGTCTTGGCAGGGTAGCTGTTGGGGTTGAACTGGTATCATCAGAGTCTTTCACTCAGTGGTGCTAGTCCACCCTCGGTGCTTCCTGTGAACTCCATTTTCCTCATGGATGTGTCCAGATAAGGATCATTCTGAGTCCTGTGACCAGTCCACTGGCTCCCAAGGGCAGGCTTGGCTGCTATTCTAACTTGCTGGAGAAACTATACCAGAGGGAAGATGTTTCCCTCTAGTTTGGAGACCCTTATTTTTCTGGGTAGGATTTTCTTGGTCACATCAAATTCCACAGGGAATGACCACTGGCATGTGACTGAAAGTCTTGGTAGTTCAGATACACTGGGGTCCTGGTGGTATGACACTGAGTTCTGCAGTCCTCTGGCCAGAAACTTAGTCCCCTGCTCTTTGGGAATAAGGCAGAGTGTGCCAGAATCGTGGCCTGTGTGCTCAATTACTTCATGTGTGTTTTTACAGGAAAGCAGAGCATGGAAGAATTCAATGACCTAGTTTGACCATGGCTTTGCTATGTAGTTCAGTCAGGTGGAGAATGGAATGCCAAAGTCTGAGAGCAACAAAATTGTATTTCTCATCTTCTGGAGATGGAGACACCCAGAGCACAGTCATTTCCTCTTGCTGTGCCTTCTTGCTGTGTTCTTCTATGATGAAAAGAAAGAGCCATCTTCCTCAGGTCTCTTTAATAGCGAGGAATTCCATTCACGGGCCTCTGGCCCTATAGCTGACAGACTTCAGATGATCATTCCTGTTGATATTGACAACTGAACAGAGGCTAGAATGAGGACTTTTCTAGAGTAGATTAACTGAGGGCTGGGGGTGGGGGTGAGAGTGGAGGTGGGGTCAGAACCACCCTTACTATGGGCAGTGCCATCTCATTAGCCGTGGAATAGGATGGAATAAAAATGATTAAGGTAGCTAAACAGCATCATTCATCTCTCTCCACTTTCTGACTGTGGAAGCAATGTGGCCAGCCACCGCACATGCCTGCCGTCGTGCCTTTAGCGCAATGATGGACAAGCTACAACCACAACCTGTGATCCAGCATAAACTCTTTTTTTTTTAAATTGCTTTTGCCAGATTTTATTATTCTCTTAGAGAGATGAGGAAAAAACGAATTTACTCCCTAGTTCTTAATACCCGTGAGTTAGGATTTTAGCTTATAAATATTGGAGGGGACGTATTCAGGCTCTGGCAGCCACTTAATAAGCCGTGTGGCCATTCATACATCTTTACTTTTCCGGAGCCTTGATTTTCTCATGTGTAAAAAGGGGACAACATTCATGTTCAAAGTCTTTAGGGGAAAACATGAGACATTGTTTATAAAGGAAGGGGTCAGTGGTGGTCAGTAAACCTTGTTGGGAGCATAGGGCTGTTGCTTCTCTAGGGTCTATGTAGTAAGGACTGCCTACCATGTCTGAACAAGCCCTACTACATCCCTTCTGAATGGCTTGCATGGGGAGGAACTGATTACAACGTCTGGGGATCTGTTTTCTCAGTTCTCCTACTGGCTGATCCCAGGATGTCCAGTTTCCTCACAGTGTATTCACAACACCCACACACACTTACACACTTTCACAGAGTTGTTTACAAATGTTACACATGGCAACACACATACATGTACACACACACACACACACACACACACACGGTTCCTGAGACATTACAGTTTTTTTCAATTTTTATTAATTTTTGCCTGTGAGAATTTTTGTTTGCTTACTGGCTTTAGCTACCTGGCTCTGGTTCTTATATTGTTCTCAGGCTTGTTGGAGTATCGTTTGTCCCAGGGATATTTGGAACCTCTGAAAGGTACTTAAAACAGGACTGACAATTGAAGCAATGTATTTTAGATGGACAAATGGAGGTATCTAAGAGTCTGTGAATCAGACATGGGTTTGGGTGGGACTTATAAGGTGGAGGTTGATTTGTGCCTTCAGTCACATCTCAAATCAAGGAATACATTCATTTTCCCTTTACTGCCTGCCCCTGTTAGAGATCTTACTATCCAAATAAGTATATAAACTGAAGTCAGTTTATGTATATGTATGCATACATACAGATGCATATATGGATGTATGTACATATGTATGTATGGACATATATATATCAGGTGTATATTGTATGTCACAAATTTTGTGGATAAATGTATATGTTATATTATTGTGAGGTTGGGCAAGTCTCCATTTTTAATTTGGCTTGTTAAAATAGTGAGGTGCCAATGAGGAAATACTCCATTCAGATCTCTCCCTTAATGCTGTTTTACTTCTAGGCAGCTCCACCCCTCTTGTTGTCACAGAGAAGACCTTTGTCTCCTGTGCTTTTGGTATTTACAGCTGAGCAATGGGAAGGGCAGCCTCTGCCTTCTGTCCTCAGGTCTTGGGAAAAAGTTAAGATCTGTGGAGCAGGCTGCATGTGCTGCTGAGGAGATGCAGAACATGAGAGCCAGAGGGCTGTCCTCTCTCCAGCTTAACTCTTTCATGGAGAGTCTTTGTTGGACCAAGGTGAGGGCAGCGCTTATGGAACAGGAGAGGCAGTGTCCCTGCCTCATCCCCTTTGGTTTGATCAAGTCTTTTGGAGAGGTTTCGCTGCCTCTGCATAGGAACACAGGCTTGGCATTCTGTTTTATGTTGAGACAATGCAGAGCAGAACACCTCTCCAATGACTGCCTGATAAAGGAATAAATTGACTGTACAAGGTGATGCGTTTGATAGGTCATTCTTGCCGATGCACTAGAAACACCTTCTATTAAGAACAAAATGAGGACAAATTTGTTATGCACCTTCTGTTATTTTTAGATTGCATTGACATTTTTCCCCCCTCCAGGTTGGAGCCTATTATTCTGGACTTCCTAAGAAAACAGCAGTGACTTAGAGAGCGTTTCATTGTGTTGACCTCTACTTAATTTTCTATGCAAGTGGAAAAAAACGATTACAGAAGGCCAATCAACACTTTAAATATCCCATGTGTGTATGTTATGCTTATAAATAGATGTGGATATAGAGTTTGAATGTATTTTTACCAGCCTATGTAAGGGTAAAGGGCTTATTAAATATATATGTCTATATTTATCTGTTTCAGAGAAGAGGGGAAAATGGTTCATTTAAGGACCCTTGTGGTTCAAGAGACCACGTGGGTGCTCAAATGTTAAAATGGGATAGAGTTCTAAAAATAATAATATTCCGCTGTGGCTTGCTTTTGGTGAGAGCTGTGTGTAGGGCAATTAGGCAGCAATGCGATTCTTCTAACGGGTCCTCTTTTCAGAGGGCACTGATAGAGAGTTGAGCTGAAATCCCCACAAGGAGACCCAGGCATGGGAAACAGTACCTTTGAACATTTGGGGAATCTTTCTTTGAATTTTCTTCAAATGTTCAAACTGTGAGAGGGTGGGTTCCACAGCTGTTCATTGTAGCTTCTCCATGGCAGGCTGATGTGAAAATCAGAGATCTGCCTAGGCCCGTAAATAGCAGTAAGGTGCTCTGTTTTGAAATGCCTGTGTAGCTCATTGACTGCACATTATGGCTGGGATGCTAATGGTTTCTGTGGCCTGCAGGTGACAGGAAGATTTCTGCAGGCAGGGCTTTGTTGTAAATCCAGTCTGCTGCTGCTTCTTCTGGATCAGAGGATTAAAGGTGCTTTCCAAGTAGTGATCTTGGCCTTTTTGAGTTACGGTTAAGAGAAGCAAGATGAATGACCAGGCGACCTCCCCAGCTGGTGTTCCCAGCCTTCAGAACTCCAGAGGCTGCAAGCAGAGAGTCTATGTTGGAGCAATCTGGCAAGAAGAACAGAGGCCTAACTTGTATGACTTGTAAAGTCTCTACTAAAGTGGAGGCTTTAGCCAGGATGTTGTGAGAAGCATGTAGAACTTCGTGGCCATGTTCTAGAACCATGGAGGCCACTGTGGTAATTTATCCAGCTTCATAGATCTTCCTTAGTAATATCATTGATTATTAAGAGAGGCCCATTGTATCCTGTCCCTGCCAAGGGCCTTTTCATCCCACAATGTCCTTGTGACTGTCATCTAGTCTTATCCTCATACTAAAGTGGTAGATGTTTCTGGAAGAGACAGTGCTACTTTAGAAGAGCCACTGAGCTTTCATGATTGTCACAGTGTGCCAGGTACTACTGAAAGCTAATAGTGAGGAAAAATTCTCTACCTATTAGGCTCATGGGTCAGAGAGACAAGAAGACTCAAAAGTAATATGCATGTAGGAGCTGTTTTCTATACAGCCCTTTAAAATAATTTTAAGGGGACAGAGGGATTTTCCTCTGTTGCTCACTGGCCTTCTTCTTATTTTTGTTATTTGATGATTTGAGATAGAATCTCATGTAGCCCATGGTGGCTTAGAACTGAACTTGCTATGTAGCTGACAATTAACTTTAACTTCTAATACTTCTGCTTCCATGTCCTAAGTGCTAGGACTATAGGGTCTGCCACCATGTGTGACCTGTCTCTTTTCTTGTGTTGGACTTGACAGTCTAGAGAGGTAATGTTGATAAGCAGGGGCAACAGGGTATACCTGGAGTGTCCTTGCTGGTTCATTTCTTGATTCCCTTATTAAATGGTCAAGGCCACCATGCAGGGTTGTCATGGCTATTTGCTGGTATTAGTTCTGCTCTATCCAACAGAAAATAGGCACAGAGTGAACTCAGGGCCCTGAAGCAGGTAAAGGCATTGGTGGAATTTGAATGTAGGCCATTTGATCTTGGAAAACTACAACCCCTTCTGTTTAGCGGGGAAAGAATACTTAAGATTCCAAAAGCCTGGAGGGTCACCTTTGCTCAGTACAGACATAATCCTTTCAGAGATATGGGAAACTTTTATTTCTGTGATTATTTACCAACTTTGCTGGGTAGAGGCAGTCATTGATTTTTTTGTTGTTGTTGTTGTTTATTTTTTAACTTTCTGAAGGCTGGATTAGAAGCTAGTTGGGGAACATAGTCCAGTTCTGAGGGTGGGCTCCCCCACCCTACCAGAAACTCTGTACAGAAGGACACAGAAAATTCCTTTGACCAATGAGCTGGCTGTGGTATAGGAAGGGATAGGATTAGAACCTTGAAGGCACGACTTTGAGATTTTCCAGACTTTTTATGCAATCCCATCTAGACTTTGATTTCATTCCTGATAAATGTGGAGTTATGAGAATTAGTCTGCTCATTTATTAGTGTCCTGTCTCCTTCCTATAATTGCTGTTCTCTCTGAGTCTTTATGAGCACCATTCTTTCTACTTCTTATGCCAAATTGGCCCTTCTTGTGTCTTTGCATTGGCTGTCTGACATTCTCTTTAGCTCCTAGGTTAACATTCACATTGAGAGCCTCCATTGTGTTACATTATGTTCTTTGTACCACTCATCTCTTTTCAAAACAATCTTTATATTTGTCTAGTTCTTGAAGATCTGCAATGCCAAACATACTGAGTGCCAGATCTTGAAAGTGGAACCATAACTAGTTAATGAGATAATCCTGTGTACAGATCCAGGCCTGAAGCAGGCAAGGCATTGGATAAACACCTGTTGAAACAATGAATGCAACAATGCATAGCTATGTTATCTAGGTGGAGGGTTATCCAGGATCAAGCGAAAAGCCAGCAGCACAAACCATTGTAATATCAAGCAGAATGGGACAAACTCAATGCTCAGTCTAGGTCATTCAGATGTTCTGATGTGCTCTAGCAAAAATTTGCTTGGGTAGCTGCACCAAGCCTGCTCTCTCTGCCTCTGTCAGATCCGATAACCACAATGTAAGATAATAGCTAACTCAAAATTAAAAAGCCTCTTCTCCACATTATCCACACAGTAGTGCTGGTGGATTTCTTGGATGTGTGCTTGATTGGAATTGAATACAAATCAATGCCCAGTGAAGCCTGAGGCTCCCTTTAGATCTCAGGCAAAGCCTCACATCTCTGATCTCATCAGGAGGACAGCGGAAGGAGGGAGGGAGGCTGCACTTAGGTGAGCCTTTGGAGGAAAAGGAACTGAAGATGAGCCATTAATGATCTTCTGAAACTTGGCCAACTGTCAGGTGTGACATTGGTGTAACACCAAGGCCATGTGGCTCTGGATCTACATGGGTGCTTGAAAGCATGTGCTCTGCCATGCTTTCTTCAGGTCTCCTTGAAATGAGGGGGATACTGATTGATAATGTGCAGAATCTCAGAAACCCTCTGATCCAGGATAAACTTTCAAGATAAAGTTGGAATTAAGATGCTCATTTTCACACAGGTGGGATGGAGTGTGTGTTTTTTTTTTCTCCAAGCCAAAGGATTACCCCAAGCACATGTGATCATCTCTGCTAGCTACCCTTCACTCAAAAAATGTTTATTTAAATATCGTACCATCCCCTCATGCACTTTTATTATTTACCGATTTGAAAAAAATGTCATCATTACTTTTCTTCTGAATTTTTTAAAGCGACAATTGTGCAATTAATTACTGAATTCATTTATATTTAATTGTGCTTTTCGTTTTAATGTGCTATTGGACGACATTTCTTTCTGGGGCTGTTAGTTTTCTATGCAACACAGAGAATCTGAGGCTATATCAAGGAAATATATTACATGGGCAAGACAAAGTCTCATTAGTGTTATTTATAGCATGCCGAAACCTCATTAGGGGAAGGTATGCTGGATTCAAAAATGCATTACTGGGAACGCTTTATTTTTTTGTGCTGGAGAAATTGCTTTTATTGTGTTTCTTTGTCACAAGTATAGTGGCTACTGGACATTTTGGTTTCTTAAAGTATGAAATAAATTAAGTTAGAAGAAAAGAGTGATTAATCTGCTGGGAAGTATTGGCTCCTCATAAGCAGCATGGGATACACATGGTTGCAAGGGTTTCTATTTGTTCATGTACTTCTTCTCTGCCAACCATTAATTTATAGCTCGTTTCACCTTGAACAAAAAAGCAGTATTTTTCAGGGCAGTAGTTTGCATCTTAAGCCGTAATAATATTCTCTTAGTGTATTTCAAATCAGAGGCGAGTGAAACTTGAGGTACGGAGTCACAAATTGTCCAATTTAGGAAGGTCTGTCTTTCTAAGTGGCCATGCATCTAGTCCAGTGTAAACATGTCCATATGTGTGCTGAGAAGACTACAAATGCAGGAAGTCAGCCGTGAGGCCCCGTGTTATCCATCACAAGAGGAGATGTGTGCAGTATGTGTGGTGGCTGGTTCCTGCTCGGCCAGCCTGGTGATGTGCAGCTGAGGAACCTGACCTATGATAGCTAAAACTGCTTTTCCCCTTGCTGGAGGGAGGGTGGCAGAAGTCATTCAGACCTTGTCACTAGTTCCTCTTCCCATTGCCATCTGGCCAGTGGGTGTGTGTTGTCATTTTTGGGCGAAAGGCTCTTTCACTTAGGTTTAATTTTCACTCTAAACTCAGAAAACCCAACTCACAATTGTTTGCTCTCTATGATTTACTTGCAGGGAAATCTGTGGTCCCAGAGTTCATCAGCTCAGCTATGGCATGGAAAAGAGAGGCTCTGGGCATCCCTTTCTGCTTATGTTCTCCGTTGTTTCTTATCATACTGATGGCCCCATGATTTCAAGAGAGCTGCTACAGCTCTAAGCATCACATCCACATACCTTGGATATTCTAAACCGAGAGGCCAGGGCAAAAGACTTGTGGATTTTGATCTTTTTATTTTCTTCTATTGAGAGGAAGACCTTCCCTAAGTGCCACAGGCTTCTCCCTAAGTTTCATAGGGTTATTGCACCTCTCTCTCAGACAAATTATTAACAATATCAGCCGAATCACCAGGTTTGAGAAAGAGTTCTTGTTGCCTACGATCTTGGGTTCTCTGTAAGGAGGATAAAAAGAAGGTAGGCTTATTCCATTGAACATCCAATGTTATTTTCCTCTGCTTTGTTGGGCACAAAGCAATTTATAAGCAGTTCTCTGTATCACACATATTTCTACTAGTCATCTTTCTTCTAGGGGCAAGACAAAACAGTATTTTTGTTTCCTTTCATTAATCCATCCACCCACCTACTGGGCACTTGCAGTGAAGCTAAAACTTGCTGTGTACATATTAAATGTTCTGTGGATCAAAAAGATATATTAGACATGGAGCCCCGATTTATTTTGGAATATTATTATATACGTACCCAAGCAAGTATTGTTCAAAATAGAAAGATAACTTCAAAGGTGAGGGATCAGGGCAGCTTTTTGGAATAAGACATGAACTGGTCAGTCTAGATCTATCATGACACCTGTGTTTAACACAGCAGTCCCTTCTGAAGGTTTCTCATTGGAAAAAAAAAGTCATGATTCTCTCAGGAGTTAATTTTGACAGCTCTTCAGGACTGTGCTCTTGTGGCTGCTGGTGACACATCTGTGGTGAAGTCTCTGTTTGGGAAAGGAGTAGGGAAAGTGCAGGAATGGGTCTTGACAGTCTTCTGCTTCACTTGATAATGAGTGCATTTGAATTTGTGGATGAATTGGGTGGCTGGTTTTGATGAGATTGCTATTGGAATTATGTCACTGATGACTCCAAGTGATGCATCCAGGGCAAGATCATGGCAGTGAAAACCAAGAGAAGAAATAGAAGTCATCATCCACATTAATGGCAATGAATGGCCATGACATCGATAGTGTCTCATTTTTTCCCCTCTTGGAAGCAGACAACCCTGTACCTGGCTATGTTTCTAAGACAAAATGTCATAAATAGCTCTTAGATGTACATCCAGATATGGCCTATCCATTAACTGCTGATTGATGTCAGGAAGCATTAAGGTCAGAGGAGCAAACTTCAACCTTATGGGCCAAATTCAGCATGTGTTCGTATCTCATCATGTGTACATGTGCTTTCAAAAACTCCAACGAAAGACAAAAACTCAGATTTATAGCTTTTCTTTGTAAAGTAAAAAGAAACATAAGCTCTGGGCCCACATTCCTACAATGATTGCTTGGGTACATCCTCTTCGGTTGGCCACAGCACTACCACTTGGGTACCACTGGGTCTAGCAAATTCCTCTCTGTTTTATCCTTAGCTTGCAGTAGCTCATATTTAGGCAAAAGGCAACAATACATTTCAAAACTATTCTACTTATCTTTGAAAGCTATCAGAGGGGGACAAACCATTGTCTTCTAAAAGCTTTGTCTAGGGCCAAGTGTAACTTTGTGTTTGTGAATAGTCCCCTTAACAGTGAGTTGCCATCTTATTCAGTTTCAAGTGGAGCAAAACTACTTGAGCACAGTTAATCTAGTTGTATAAATTACTATTTCTTCAGATAATATGTATGATAGACTCATATACGTATGTGGACACATGCTGTACTGGGAGGTTATTGGAAGGCATTTAAAGCTTTCTAAAACTCTCATTAAATGGTCTTAAGTGTATTGAAAGAGTTAACGTACCTCCCAGGAATCCAATTAACTTCTTTGGGGCACTGCAAATTACAATCTTGGAAAATTTGGTTGAGTTATTGCTGTTGTTACTATTGCTGTTAAATAGTAGTAATAATGGATTTATGTAGCACCTTGACACCACAGAGCTAAAAACAATTACATTTAAATATCAATTTAATTTAATGTGAAACCATGTTTTGTCTAATCATTGTAGCTAATTGCTATCCTTTAAAGGCACTTTCTACAACATGTTTATTCACAGTCAGGTAGCAAGTTAGCTGTTTGGAAGTTTCTTATACAAATTATCCTATATTGTGAATTTATGTTTGTCAAAAGCTGTCTTTTAAAATGTATCTACTAGCTGGTATGTATATAATGAATGACCTGGTATGTAATAATGGATTCTTGAGATTGGAAACACCTCAAGAGAGAGCTTGCCTTTAAATTGCCTGTGTCTGGAGAATGTTCAGGAAGGAAAGATGAAGGCTTCGGATAATGAAGTCAATGTATACAATAGTGCAAAAGGAAATTGGCTTGCTTTCCCTTTTGTCAAGTAGGAATCCCTATTAACAATCAATGAGCATTCAATAGATATTCAGTGATCAAACGGTATTACAGTAAGTAATGTTTGCTGTAAGCTCCCCAGGGCAATGGGAGATATGTGATCTCAGAACAGCAACAAGAAAAGATTAAATACCTCAAATGCTTTTTCCCTTAAGCCTTGAAAAATAAGGAATAATGAAAAAAAGCTAAACTCAGTAGGAAGTAGAAACAACATTTACATTGTTTATGTATAATGACTGCCCCTTCTTGGCTTAAATCAGAAGGCCCAAACCTGGTTCAGTGGTTCACACCTATCATCCTAGCACTAGGGAGGCTCAGGTTGAATGATCATTGATAGCCACTTGGGATACATAGGGAGTTTCAGGCTACCCTGGACTACAGAGTGAGACATTAGCTAAGCAAAACAAAACAAGATCTGATTTTCAGGCACATTTTTTTCTACTTTTTAAACTGAAAGTCCTTAAGGAAAATTATTAGATATTTCAGTTTCTCTGTCAACTTCCTATTTGAAAATGAAAACCATCCTAATATGTCTCCTACGGTTAAAATCAGATGTTATCTGTGTAGATAACTATTATGCTTGTCCTGTGTTAGTATTCTTTAATGTTACAAAGAAAAACTTTTCTGTATGTTGTATGTCAAGAATTTTCTAGAATGGCTAATACTGCACTAAGTTTATGAAAATGATTTTACTATTACAACTAGAGAATTTTGGCTTGGTTGGAATATGCTTGAATGACTGCTGGCTGGTAACTGATCCTTATTTGCTATTGACTTATCTTCCTCATGATTTTGTGATTCTTCTTGTTGATAGAGATGGACTAGAGTCTATAAATCCCACAGCACTCAATTCACTGAATGAGCCAAGCAGAGGTTTAGTATGTGCTGTTTAGACTGTGTAATCAGCCAGTAGTTGATTTCATGTTCAGGAGAACATAAAAGCCATTTAATTGAGATATTTCAAAGTGAAGGAAAGCCTGTCAATCTCTTGAGCTACTATCTAGTAGCTTTTTTGTCCATTTGTTTTACCATGTTTGGATTTTCACTATCTGTAATATGCTTATTGGTCGTTCCATTTAAACAGTCAGAAGGAGTAGGGTACACCAGATGGTTAGGTGTGACTATTGGCATCCAGTCCAAGGAGATGAAGCTTGCTGTGATACACAGCTAAGTGTTGGGTAGGGTTAGTAATCGAAGTGGAAGAAACTACAGTCTGTCACCACCTGTGAAGATGGAGTGCTTTGTGAGCAGAATCTGTCACTCCTGCTGGGAGACAGTTGCTGGGGAGCCCTCTTCCCTTTATATGCCATCTCTTCTCTAGGCTCCTGGGGCTTCCTCCTTTTTCTTTCCTCTGTGGGATGCTGAACTCACTTGTAACAGCTGGTCTGGGATCTCAGGATCTCTGGCTCTGTGCCACCATTCCCAAGGAGGTAAAAGACCAAGAAACACAAGTTCAAAAGTCTCATCTCCTTCTCTCCATCTTCTTTTCCTGAATCTTTGGTTTTACTTTTCCCTTATGTCTTTTTGCTCACATCTGGGTAGAAGCCTAGAAAGGAAAAGACATATGAACTGAACCCACACCACTACTCCATGTCTGACTTCAAGGCTGATTGTTGGGGGATCAATAATTGAACAGCAAGCTCTAAATATCAAGTGTCATATAAATGCTAAATAAACCTATCATTGGTAGAGATTCTAATGTTGTAGGTAGGAGATGGAGAGATAGGGATAGAGCAGTAGTTCTCAACTGTCCTAACTCTGCAACCCTTTAATACAGTTTCTCATGTTGTGGTGACCCTCAACTATAAAGGTATTTTTTATTACTACTCCATAATTATAATTTTGTTAATGTAAATATTTGATATGCAAGATGTCTGATATGCAACCCCCATAGTAGAGCATATCTTTTATGACATTTATATGCCCCTTTTCTGGGTGGGATTTCTACTGTGTGTGTGTGGGGGGTGGGTATGACACATGCTATATATGTGAACATACACCCAAGTATATATTAACATGTGATTTTCTTTTTAAAACCTCTAGAGTCAGGATTCCCTATGATCCCATATGACTTCCAAGTTCCATAAGTCTACCAATATCAAATCCATGTCTCCCCACCCCTCCTACCATGTTTTCAGGCTTCTTCCTCCTTCCATATTTTCCTTTGAACACGATTCTTTTTTTTCCCCTGAGTTGAGTAGCATCTTTGGACAAGCATGAAAGCCAGGGACCCTCTAGAAATTCCCTGTTCAAAGGTCCTTGGGAATTGCTAGAAGGAGCATAGTCTGCAGAACTTTCATGAGGTATACACAGCTGGCACATAAAGGTCAAAAGGACAGGCTCTGTCATCAGCTTTGAGGCTTCCTGGAAGTTACCTCATCTTTTAAGGCCTTAATTTCCTTATCTGCAGAATGGGTTAGATGATTCTTTCCTAGAAAGCCTTGGTGTGAATCCAAGAGTAGATCCATGGAAATCTTTCAGTGTATGTGGCCCATCGTCTAGACTGTTATAAAAGGAGTTAGGTGCGCACTTCCTGATTATTTCCTTCATTCACAATTTTGAAGGATAATACTCTTTCAAATCAGTATTTTATGGTATAACTAGAATGGACCATGAAATCATTGAGCTTATAGTTATTTCTTAACGAAAGGAGGGAATCTCCTCCTCCTCTTCCTCTTCTTCTTCCTCCTCCTCCTTCTCCTGCTCCTCTCCCCCCCCTCTTTTTCACTCTGTCTCTCATGAAATTTGGCAGAGAACTCCCATGCAGAAGGAAAGAAAACAACATTCAGCTTATTGCTGAGTAAAGGAAGACAGGTGGAGTCTTTCTATCTTATGTTCCTTCAGATCCTAGCTTTTTCCTCTCTGACATCAACTCCTAAGACTCCAGGAAAACACCAGAGCTTCTCAGTGCCTTTAGAACAAACAGAACAATGAATTACAGGGGAAGGGCTGACTCTAATTGTCACCCAAATGCGATGTAAGCATACCCAAACTCTCTTTGTAAATAATCATCATACCTTGCTTTTTTTCCCCAGAAAACTTCTGTAGTGGAGAATTGACTCAAGCAAACTGCTCCATTTGCCTTCCCTCATGTATTCTGTTACAACTCACTTTCCCAGGTCACAGTAACTATCTAGTAACCCAAGGAAGTTTACATTATCTACCTTTTTATGCAAAGAGTATAAAATTGATAATCTCATCCTTTCTGAAGCTCTCTTATTTCAGGCTTAACCAAGTCCACAGCAAGGACCTGAGCCATCCCAATAATCTTTCTTAAAGGATAGCTTTGATGACATACTTCCATGGTCAGAAATCCTCTATAATTCATTTTCACCTGCAGAATTGAGAACATATACGTGATCTATAGGATACTAAGCTTTTTTGAACATTAAGTTTTATGAATGCCTTAGATCTTTCAACCTGTGCATTTAAAGTTGGCAATGTCCATAATGACTAAGAAAGAAACTAAAACCAAAAGCAAACCAAAACCTAATAGTACTATTAGGACTCTGCCATCTGCAACTAGTAAGATGAGGAACATCTGAACAGTAGCAATGGCGGCAAGGGCATGCCTGGCATTGCTTTGAATTCATTTCTTAATGAACTGAAAGAGTACTTGAGCATGTCCTTTGTTAGCCCTACTAGATGGAGTTATTTGAGAGCAGAGCCTGATGTGTTTTTTATCTTCAGAAGCCCTTAGAGCACACATAATTCTGTTTACCTTAAGCATCAACAATTGAAGACATAAAAGAAGAAAGGATCACTTGAATTTGAAGTCTAGTCAGGTTAAAAAATGATATGAGCTAATATACTCTACTAATTAATAGATTAAACCATTTGAAAAATGAAAACTAATATAGAAATGAGTTTTTATTATCTAATTCCCTAATGTGTTCTTTTTAGTTTTTATAAATGATGTACTTATGCTATTACAATATGTTTGTGTTCATTAATAATTTTGCCAGAGGAGAGCCAGTGTCCTCTTGGAATTACATGTGTACTTGGTCTTTTTTATTGTGGCTTTTCAAAGAAAGCTATGCCAGCTTTTATTTTATTTTTCCTCCAAAGACAGACACATCACAAATCACTCAAAAACTGGGTTACTTAAAGCAGTCCCCCCATTAGTTCATTCTTATGGATGTGAGAGTCTCAGTAGGACACAGCAGCTCTCAGCTGGGCTCATTGCTTTGTGCCTGAGCACAGTCAGGTGATCTCAGGCAAGCTCAGGCCTCTTCTCTTGGAGAAAGAAGAGACAACACAGAATGGGTAAGACCACTGGGCCTAAATCACCATATTATATGTAGCTAAAGCACACCACAAATTAACACATGTTCAAGGAGTAGCCGTAAAAAAACCAAACATCCCATAGCTTGGGAGAAGTTTTAGAATTGCAAAGCCAAAGGTATGGTGTGGGATAGAGGCAGATACACTACTGGTATATAAGGTCTCTAATAGATCTCCCACAACTTTTTTCTTTCTTTTCTTTATTTTTTTTCTTCTTCTTTTTAAGTTAGCACACCAAGGATGATGCTTGAAAGATCTGGGCTTCCTCTTTCCTGCTTGAGACTCAAGTTGCTAGAAAGATGCTGAATGTTACTGTTCATCCCGTTCCTGTAATGGAAGTGAATCTTTTAAAGCTAATTCTACTTTTTTTTATGGCCTCTTAGCTTCTTATCTTCCTGCACAGGAAATGATAGATCACTTGATTTGTTGCCTTAGTGTCTATAATGAATAGAGAAAAGACACTGGGAAGTTCATAGCAGACGGATATGTAGAGAAACTTCTGGGTTGGCTCTTCCTTGGCATGTTTTATGAAGGGAAAAATATCTATAATGGAGAAGAATACATGAGACTGTGTTTTCTGGCTTGAGAAGGTTCTAACTAGTGCATGAGCAAATGTGGGAAGAAGAGCAAATGGAAGTGCTGATCTGGGGTATTGGAGGGCATGAGAAGGAAGGGACTGATCAATAGCTATTTTTCAAGTGTTGAGCAAAATTTGTGTCTGACTGCTGAGATGACTTAGCGCTTCATAGTTAATGGCTAGAGCACATCCCTTCATTTCAGTCCTCTCCAAAATGTTTGCCATCAACAATTCTTAAAGGCTAAGAATGACTCACAGCCACTGTGAGTAATGCCCTGGAACTTCATGAGCTGAGGCTTCTCTGAAAACCTCTTTTCCCCTAGACTTCTTATGTCTGTAGCTTAGTTTCTGGTTGACAGGCCCCTAGCTCCTCCCATGAATCTGCTATCTTGTTTTTTTCACTTTCCTATTTTGTAATTTGAGGCTTTCCTTGTCTACCCATTTAGCTCGTTCTCAGGTGATAAGAACATAGAAGTTTCTTGCTGAACTTTTCACATTCATATGTTAAGCTCCACATCCTGAGAGTTGGGAATTAACCTGGGTGGGCAAGAGCCTGGAACCTTGCTTCAAACCTGGGGAATGAGAGTGTATGCTTCAACGACATGCCTATTGGCTCAGGTGTGCAGGCTCGTTTGAGTAACACACATCTTATAGTGCTGATGTTGTCTTTGTCGTTTGTGTATATGTGGGGTACATTTATGGACATGTTTATGTGTCTCTCTACATCTATGTGTATGTGTCCACAGGCTAGCAGTCAAAGTCAGCTGTCTCCCTTAGTCTCTCTTGAGAGAAGATCTCTTACTAAACATGAAGTTTATCCATTTACCAGATAGGCTAGCCATCAAGCCCTAGGGATCTGTTGGTCTCTGACCAGTTCCGTGATTTAGGATTACAGATTACTCATTACAGAGAAGCATACACCAGCATGCCCAGCTCTCTACATAGGTGCTAGGGATGGAAATTCAAATCTTTATGGTTATCGTTTACCAATGAGCACTCTCTAGGCCCTTTACATTGTTTTTGCCTACTGCTCATTTTATTTCCTCACTGTTTCCATCCCTGAGCCCTCTCCCCCTCAGGTCTTAGGTAAGACAGTGTTCCCCAAGCTTTTCACTTACCTCTCTATTATTCAGAAGTGGCAGTTCTCTATGAATGGGTAGAAATAAGTCCTATTAAGAGGTAATCCATTTGTCCAAGGCTGCATATTTACTCTGATAATTGAAGGGCAGTGGTGTCTGCAGGATTTCTTACTTTGCCAAGTGGTGGGAACCATAACGACATTCTGAAAAGTAAGCAGTGCCAAAGGGAGAGTTCTACTTTCCTTACCTCACTGTCTTCTCATTTATCCAGACCTTTCTACCAGAAGAGAGGCTGCACACACAGTTTCAGGTGTCTGAATTTGTGTAGATGTTGTCACATGAGTTGTGTGCCTTCACTGAATTCTCACCACAAACACAGATGAGGGCCACACATCTGTGATAAGACAGAGCAGCTCCATGAAGAATTATCCCCATTTTACAGATGAAGAAAACTGAAGCTCAGGGCAGAGATGTTAATTACTCAAATTTCAAGTATGGCTGGGAAACCATTGTGCTTGGCAAGAGCGACATTATTGAGTGTCCTGTCATGTGTTGCAGGTTCTGTTCTTTAGCATCAAACAGCTTTTCAGACTCTGCTTCCCATGTTTATATTTCAGAGGCAAGGCATCGCAGTTAATTCCTGACGTTTGACACTGGGGCTTAGGTATTTTGAGTTCCCTATTCCTATCCTTGATTCCATTCCCTGCTTCAGGTGCTGTCCCCAGCTTCCTGTCTATTCTGATCCCCATCAATCAGGCTTTACCTCTCTCCTTTCTGCTCTCTGGCAATTTGCTTACTCATAGAATTACCTGGCACCCATGCCAACAAGGTCGCTGCATCCTCTGCTCACTTCAGCTTGCCTGGCATTGTGCCTGCCCATCACAAATAACACATATTTGTTCAGTGAATTGAATCTCAGCTGATTTTCCTCTGATAGGGACCTTGGGAAAGTCAGAGGCCAGATGTGGGGGAAGGTGGTGGATAGAGGAGAAATTGGAGATGGGAACTATGCCATGCTTCCTAACCAGGGCTAACCCATACTTTTCTTATAATACAGATGACACCTTGAGATGCTATGTTGGGGGATAAATAATAAGTGGCAGAGTATGTGAGTCATATAGCTGACACCCTGGCCCGGCCTCCCACCAAAGGGGAATCCAATAGACTTTTAAGAACACTTGTTACTTAATAGTCTCACTAGTAAGACTCAACTAGGAAGAAGACGGAGAATGTTTCCAGCTTCCTCCTGGAAAGCTATCCTATCTTTGATTTTTAGGATGTCTTCAAGAGATTTAGGTCTATTTTTAATACTCGTGAGACATGCTGGAGAGCTAAATATAGGGTCACATCCCTCTTTCTTTTATTCATTGGCCTTAATCTTCTGAGGAGAAAAAGAAAACGTCAGACACATATCATCCAAGCAGCAGTGACGTTTGCCCTGTTGGGTCTTGGTGAAAGGAAATTCATAAATACTCTGTCGGAAAGAAGGATAATGAATGAATTCTTTTTTGGAGAAAAATACTAAATGGGAGTTTATTTATGTTAAACCTTCCCAGTCTGCTAAAGACATCGAGGAGGTAGTCCCTCTTGTTTTGCTCAGGGTCTTTTGGGGACAGCATTCAGCCTGTGTTACTAGAGTTAGTCTCAATCCCTTACCAACAGAATTGAGAGGAACAGAGTTCTCAGCCAAAAATAACACATAGCATCAAAGCTGCAGCGATAATTCTGGTTAGTTTTATACTGACAAGGCTTTTTCTTTCTTTTCATTTTTCTTTTTTTAAAAGAAGGCATTAAACACATCTTAAAAGCAAACAACTTTGAGAGTACTCATTGGGCCAGCGGGGACAGACATGTGCTTCCTTCAGCAGCTGGTGCCTGCCCCAGGCTGGGATGGAGTGCTTCTCTCTGTGTCCTCTAATTTCTTTAATGCCTTTGTGTGTGCCACGTGCTCTCAGGTTCCCACCTGTATATCTGTTTTAGAGGAATCTCTGTCCTCAGATTTGTTATGAAGTTTGGAAACATCCCTGAAATTGCATCTTAAACATGGTACAAGGGGCCATCTTCCTTTGGTCTGTTATTGCATTGACGATCGCAAAAAGAAGGCAGTGGAGCATGAGGGCGCAAAGGTTTGTGGGATTTCTCCACATCTGGCTGAGGCCTTGCCCCTTTAAAGTCAAGGGAACTTTGGAAGCAATTATTCAATTTCTCCATGCCTCTGTTTCCTCTTCTGTGAGCCAGGGATATTTTAGAGTAGTTTTAGAGATTCAAGTGCACAGCATGTAGCCGTAGTGACCACGCTTATGCATCTAGTTTTATCACTGCAACAAAAGGCCAGAATAGTAGCCCTTAGCTTTCTGCTCAGATTCTAGACAGGACTTCAAGCTTTGGCTACATATATAATCACTTTCTGTATCCATGGGCTTCATAGCCACAGACCTAAATCAGATACAGAACAAAGATATCAGAAACTGTGCATTTGTCCTAAACATGTAGTAACTTTTTTCCAGTTATAATTCCGTAAGAGAAACAATGTAATAACTATTTACCCAGCGTTTCTGTTGCATTAGGTATGATAAGTAATATAGGTATGATTTAAAGTTTACAGGAAGCTGAACACAGGCATATGTAAATTTGACATTTTATATGTGGGGACTTGAGTGTCTGCTGATTTGCTACCCCAACGGACACCCAGAAATGCCTATATTTGCTGTTTTAACTACCCTCTGGGGCCAGAGTCTTGGCTTGATTTTGTTCCTAAGTGTTCAGTTCTCATTCCCAGTGTTGTTTTAAGCTGGATAACAACCTTAGCTTTAAATAAGAAGTTGTGTTAGGAAACATAGTATCCGATCCAGGTCCCTGCAGACATCCTACTCTCTGCCTCCCACTCTCTGCCTCACTAAACAAGAGAAGCTGCAATCCCTGCCTAAAAGCCTGAATCCCAGCTGGAAACAATACAGCCTCTACCAATGAGGCAGAAATCAGAAGGTCTCACTCAGCTAGCCCTCTTTATATCCAAGTCTTTGAAATTCAGTCTTACCGTCCCTCTCAACTTCTCTAAAGAGACCTTCCTTTTCAGTCTCTCTGCTGTTAAGCTCAGTTTGAAAAACTCCTTGTATCTTTGCAGATTTTGGATTGGGCTGCCTTTGAAATGAACATTAGGAGAAATAGGACCCATGGGCTATCAGGAGGATGCTCTATCCCATATCTGTTCATATAAATCCTTGACTGAACTCCAACAAAAGAGGCCTTCTCTGTGTATGGCATGCTGCTTTGTAGACATCCGTGGATGTTTGGAGAGGGGCAGAGTCTGTTGCGTTTTCCTGCTAACAGGGGCACAATATCGACGGTGCTCTTCTCTAAGTATACTGCAAAATGTGATTGAGGACTCCAGAGAATGAACCCCATCCTGCAGAGAGCTGGGCTGGGGTGCATTCCTGAAGTAGGTGGGCAGGTTTGAGTCTGTGTAAACCAGATGTTATTTACAGATGCACAGTTTACTTGCCTGGCTATTTCATAGTACAGTAATGGCAAAAGTGACATTTCCTTATTTGTCAATCATTATCCCCTAACCCCATGCTTGGCACGTAGTAGGTGTTTAGTATATGCTTTATGAATTTATTAATATATCCAGGGTAGTTTAAAGAATGTGAAAGCCTAGCCTTACACAGGTTCATCATGAAGAGACATCTTGATTTCTGGTATAGGGTGGCATATATCTGCAATGTAGTAACTCTGTTAGGGCTTGAGTATATCTAAATTTGAATGTTGAAATCTAGTTTGGTCTATCTATAAATTCATGGTTTGTCTGATAACTCCTGGAGGCACATTTACAATATAAAATAAAGTGGTTTAAATAAATTGTAGAATTTGTCTCTTTTTCTCTTACCAACTGTTCTCTGAAAATGTTACGATAAAAAGTGTGGGCTGAATTTTACAGAAGCCAGGTTAATACACAGTCGGCATCTGTAAATGGTAGTTTATTTGTTGTAGAATCTAAAAAAAATGTATGGCTGTTCCGACAGAAGCTGGGAAGTCTGAATTCAGCTCTTATTTTGTAGTTTCTGTCATGATGCATGCTGAGGGAGAAAATGAACAGCTCTGTTTGTCACAAATGCCCTTACCTCTAAATTATATTGTTTTCCTGTGGTTTTAAGCCAGACCCTTGATGTTACTTTAACTTGGTTTGCACGGTTTAATTTATTTTAGTTGGTAAAGATTATTCATCGCTCATTTAATTCCAAGGTTATCTATCGATTCTTTTTTCCTCATTTGGTATTTTCTGACATTTTGTGGCACTCGATATTGATTTATACAAAATCAGTCATCTGAATGTCCAGAGGAAGTGTCGTTTGCTTGTCACCAGCTGTTTTTCTGAACTAATAAGTGGGATGCCGTGTAAGTCCAGGGTGTTGAGTGATTTAAGGTCCCAGGCCCTGCCCTTCACATCAACTGTGTAATTTGTAGAGAAATCCTGTATAGAATGAAGCAGAGATCATAGAAAAGGTTCTAGAGCCACATTCTTCCCCATTATGCCAAGCAGTCATTCCATTCAAATTTACACCCTAATTTACAAATAGAGAAAGAGAAGAAAGGGAAAGGAAATATGGGAGGAAGATAATTGAACAAATGTAGATTGTGAGGGCAGCTCCTCCCATTTCCTCCAACTCATTACCTCTTAAACTTAAGCAGCCAACCCTGTTAAAACACTCTAGAGGTCTGGAGTGTTGGCTCCAAGATTAGTATTCCTCATCAATTTCTTTCCTTCAATCCTGGCCTCCAACATTGAGTAAGAAGGCATTAGCCCATCGTCTGAGCATATTGTCATCTTAAGCCATTCATATTTTGAAATGTAAGACTGCATTGGAGGTTCCTATGACACCTGGATATTAGTAGGTGGGGTGACAAGAAAGATGGGCTTCTCCCCTGAACCCCAACATACATTTTTGTAGGAATCATAAGAACCTCATATGGAACCCTATTGGATTCGTTTTAATAATCAATGATCAAAGAATTTGTTGGTTTTCAAAGCTAATTTTTAAATGAGTCTTTGGATTTATTTTTGTAAATATCAATTTGGGGAAGCTTTGGCATCTGTCACCTCTTATCCAGGCTCTTCTGAGATGTTCTTGTTGTATACTTTCCAGGACTGGCTGCTAAGAGTCTCATTCTCTTGGATGGATTAAAAGACTTCTCCTTTAGTGTGAGGCAAGCAAGCTTTTTCATATCAATACATATCAATATGTATTTGGAGTTTCATAGTCAATCAAAAAAGTGTCTAAAGCAGACAGTGTGGTCAAGTTTTCAGACAGCTGGAAGATGTCAGAGTGAGTAAAAGACGTCCAGCTTGCTTTATATACTTCATTAGCCACCCCTCATTGTGCGTACTCATAAGCTCTGCCCCCCTACTCTGCTCATTAGCTTATTGGTTAGTTTTTTTCAATGGAGGCATAAGACTGGTGATCTTGTTTAGAGCAAACTCTTATAAGAGAGCATTCTGGACATCATTTCTACTGTGCTTAATGTTCACCAAGTCTGTCCTCTACTGTCTGAGGCTTTTTGATGTCCAGTACATCGTGGAGTCAGGAAGAGGATATAAACATACTAGAAGGCTAGAGCTATTTTTATCTGAGTTGGGAAGAGTGGAATGTCTCCACTTGGTTGGAGTTGAATTTAGATCTTTCTGAATGAGGGACAGATTCATCTGGAGAGGAAAACTGAGGTCTCTATCCTAGGATGTCTTATAATTTTCTGCTTTGTTCTTAGACATATGTAGGTGATTCAGACACAGTGGGTAAGTCATCTGACTTCTGTCAGTGTGTGTCTCCTAAATCCTTCCAATGATAGTTGTACCATGCAGTAATTAATTGACAGGTTCATGGCATAGATTCACACAGTTATAGTCACAGCTAGGCTGCTTCTCACTGAAGGGCTGGAATGAGTCTGTTTCTCAGTTTGAATATCTGAATCTATTTCTTTCGACCTCTGTTCATTGCATGTAGCTTAGGACAAAAGTCTGTCTGCCATTTTTTTTTTTTCTTATAAAAAACATCATAGTCTGTGTAATTGAAAGTGGTACATGACCAGTTAATTTTGCAAACTGAACAAGTTGGAGAATCATAAATTACATACGGTAAAGACCTTTCAGCTATTGCTTAAGGTACACAAATGCATATTAACTTGCCACTTTGTTGCTATGGAGTCATGGCTGTTGCTCTGGCTATGAGCCATTGGGGTGGTATTCTCAAGACTTTCCCATGTATTCTTGTAAATATTAAAGTGGAGCCTTTACAATTTCAGTTTCAGGTAGAATGAATTAATAGTCAACAGATGCTAATGACGACATAACTTTGGAGTCTGGCAGTTTATATGAGCCCTGGCTTCCCTAGAGTGATTCTTTTTTAGCAACATTTCTTTATGGAGTCATTCCAAAAAAGAAGAAACCACTGGACTTGTTATTATAAAAGCAACAAGTCCCATTCCATGCAAACTCATATTTTATAATATAATTATTTGATTAAATTATGTAATTACATTAGCAGCACTTCTGGCATAAACAGGATTGGGAACAAACACAGATGAATCTTGGCACCCACTCGGAGCAAGATGAAGGCTGTGAGCATATTAGAGTTGCTTCTGCCAATCACAGGTCTTCCATTAGCCAGAAGACTGTAAAAAACGTGCAGTTCCATTTAGATACTGTATAGAGAGAATGGCAGCATAATTATCCCTTGAAACAATGAACTCAAGCCCTACACTTGAGTTTTCTGCTGAAATAGAATGGTTGTAGGGCCAGAGGTGTGTTTCAGATCTACAGCTCTCAATGACTTCTGACTTTTCTTTTTCTTTCATTGAATCAATATACAGATATCTCTGAGAGTGCAGTCTCAGTAGATCATTACCCTTTGTGTTGCTGTTATTGCCTAGCCAAATACAAAAACAAAAATAGAACTAAAGTTACAAGATTCATGGGGAACATGTATTGTTCCTGCCTTCCTGGATTGGGAGAGTTCACTAATGTAGATTTAAATTGGAATATATGGTAAAACAGGTAGTGCAGACTTCTATAGTCTGGCATGAAGTTAAGTACTAATGTGTATAACAGTCTATGTGTGAGAAACACCATTCTTCCTATGTCGAGGACTCCTTGACTTTCTGCAGTTTTTGCTTAAGGTTCTCCTGAGCCCTCCATGGAAGTTACTTTTCATCTTTCCTGTCAGACTGAAGATATGCATCTCATAGGGCAGAGTGCCCTCTTCCAGCATCTTTCAAGCACTGTAGAGTGTGTGGTTAATTCTTCCGGAAATCACTTTATGGTTTTAGTCATTAAATGAAGTATCCAGCCACATTTATTCTGTAAGTTAAAGGAATTTGCCTTAAAATCAAGGGAGGATTGACTGATTCACTTAGTATAGAATTTTCCTTTTTATGAGTTTTTATATGCAACTTTTTCATAAGGGAAGTGTTACAAATTCCAAAATCCTTTCCATTTTTTATTAGTCAGCATGTTTGTAATATGCTGTTTTATCTTGAGGGAAAAGTAGTGAGAGTTTTCCATTACTTTTTGACATCAATTTGATATTATTTTCTCTATGGTACCGGCAGCTGAACCACCTCACTGAGGGCCCAATCCCAATATAATAAACATGTATTGTTTATTCAGAGACAAAGAAGTATGGGTAAAAAGCATTTATAGTGTGCCTGGATCCATCTACTTAGAAATTAAATTCTAGTATATATTTTGAAAGAAGGATGCATTGGTCTGCTAAGGATGTTGGAGAGAGGTCTACAGTCGAGATGGATCAAACACTAGTGAAGCATTGTCTCTCCAATGAAAGCAGGCATGGGTCCTCCTGTGGACTCCAAGGGAAGAATCTGGTCTACTATATCTCCAAACCGTCAATATTTACTGGCAGTCTTTACAATACTTGAAATGGCTGGAAAATGCATGATCTTGACCTCAGCCTCTCCTGCCCATGACTTCTCACGTGCATCTGTCTCTGTGCCAACTCTCCTTTTTATAAGGATACCAGAGACACCATGCCAGAGCCTATTCCAATGACTTCATTAACTTTATTGTCTTTGTAAGCACCTTGTCTCCAAATGTGGGCTTGTTTTGAGGTGCTAAGAGTTAAGACTCCCACTTAGAGTTTGATATGATGCAACCTGTGGAACAGGGAACAGTACACTCACTTGCATTTGAAAACCTTACAAACAGGAAGACTCTCAAAGCAATGTCTCAAGAGTAAGGAATTAAGAGGCATAAGAATTTGAAATAAAAGACTCTAGGTTCTTGAAGTTCAACATGAGATCTGGTAGAAGCATTTCTGTGGCTTTGATTATCTATTTATCGTCATAGTTGATACTTTATTGAGTGAAATAAGTTATCAGCGACAGAAGCAAAACTGACTTTTCTGCAAGACTAGCAAGTAAGAGCCTAGCTATTAAGAAATTCCTGTGTTCATATACTCTTGTTATGTTTACATTAGGAACTATGGACTTCCTTTATCAGGAATAGATTCATACTAGTTTCCATTTATGATTAGAGGCTTTATTTTTCTTTTGTTAATTTTCTTGCCAAGTGATAAGTACTACTAAAGTCATGGTATTCTGAGTTTGCCTTTAAACACAGAGAGACACTATTGTTGAACACATCTGCTTCCTCTTTAGAAATTATATTTCTGAGACATCTACATAAAAGACCACAAATTTCTATTTGTTTCTATCATTTTATAGCAGGAAAAATCAAAACTGTCAAACAAGGAAGGAATAGTGGAATGTAAAGAATGGGTAGAACAGCCACATCTCCCAATTAAACTTGTTTTATGGAGATATTACAGGTTGATGTAGTGCCTGTGGTCTACACTGTAGCTAGGTTAGAATTCATGTTGTCCTTAGAAGTCTGTATATTAAGGAGACTGTATTGGTCAGGCTAGGTTATGTTGTGATACTACACAACCCTGGGTATTCTTTTCTGGTTTATATAATGGTGGCTGTGACTCTCAAGGCAACTCTTCTCTATGGACTGGCTCAGCACTCCAGTCAGCTTTGATGCCAGTGAGCATCTAATCAGTGTGGTTCCCCTGTCTCTGCAATGGAAAAAGGGGCAGGCTGAGAGTCAAGTGCTAGGGACAGAGGCCTACATCTAGAAACTAATTATTTTTCTTATATGTCCTTGTCCCAACAGGACTAAGTGTGCTTGATATCAGGGATGTGTGATTGTCCAGACAGACAGTGGCATCTGAGGGGGTGGCATTATTGCAAGGACTGTAACTAGCATGAAGTAGGCATTTGAATCAGGTCTGGGATAACTGCTGGTTCCATCACCTAGGCTAATACCTTCATCTTTCTTATATTTCTCTCTGTAAATCAGAAGCATAATGATGACTTCAGAGATTATAAAGGAGAAATAAATGAGCTTAATGAAGGACATGGCAATACTGGGCCTTTATGTCCATAAACTGTAAATGTTGCTTTTATCACTGTGTGGATGGTTTTGCATGAGATCTTTCTGAGAAGGCATGTGATTATTTGCTTCTATTTGCAGTTGTAGGTCATTGGAAATATTATAGTCACTCTTGGGGCACTGAAGTTGTGGAATACATTTGAGGTTGGCCACTAGGGTGGAGAAATGACCCAAAGCTGTCTTTTTGTGGTTTTCTAAAGAAACTAACAATCTTTGACCTGGAAAGTATAGTTTGCAGTAGAGACTTGAGGCCATGAATTATCACAATCTTTTGAGAATCTGCAGGGATGTTCTGAATACAGGATAGGCTTCAAGCTTATTCCTACAGGATTAAGAATCATTATGTCTACAGGTAGAATGTGCAAGAAGGTAGTAGATCACAAGCCACCAATCATGGACAAGGTTGTCAGGGTTGGAGGGAATCCAGTGGCAGATGAATGATTAGGCTAAGGAAACGTTAAGTGATTCTTAGTAGTGACATCAGTAATTCATTCATTCATTCATTCATTAATTCTCTCTCTGTTTCATCTGTCTTTCTGTCTCTCTCCCTGCTTTCTCTCTTATATGTTTGTATGTATTTATGTGTTTGTGTGTGTGATATGTACATTTATGTGTTTGTAAATATTCATGTATGAATTATGTGATTCTAATTATGTCTCCTCAATGAAAGGATATGTATCTTTGTTTCATTAAATAAAAGCATCAGTGTTAAGTCATACCTGATGTAATGCATTTGTAACACCCAGTTGTTTGAAAAGCTGAGGCATAAGTTCAAGACCGGCTTGGACTACATAATGCAACTCTATCTAAAAATAACAACAAAAACAAAACAACAACAACAACAAAAATCCCAGTGCTTTAAACTCTACAATAGCCCAATTAAATGTGAACCTCTGGGAAATTAGCCTGGGCTCTAAAGAGCAGAAGACATATCTCTGCAACAAGAGTAGTTATGAGACAGGACAGCTAATTGTTTAGCTTTGACTTGGGTTGACTCCCCTTTTGGAAGCTCAAATGGAAGTCAGAGATCTTTTTAGATACAGGCATGGGAAAGGGTTGAGATTCATAGTTAGACTAAAATGTTTACAATAAATACCTTGAGGGCAAGGATTGAAGATACCAAGATTCAACTGTAGGAATGTATCCATCTTCTTCTACCTTTCAATAATGTGTGCTTATTGACAGCTCAGTGATTCTTATGCTACATTTTGGGGGAAACATGTTCAAATAAAACATGTTTCTACTGTAGAAAGGACAATATCTATTCAAGAATTCACTGGTTCACTGATATAATCCTACAGAGCAACAAAAATTCTGGTGTGTGTGTGTATGTGTGTGTGTGTGTGTTTCTTTATACACCACAAAGGCATGCACCTTTGGAGAGGATGAAAAGAAATACCTATTTCTAGAGCACAGGACTGGCCTCTATCCTCCACTGACCTTTACATCAGAAGCATAAGCTAGCTCTACTGGCCCTGGAGCTTGGTTCCTAATCTCTGGACACCTTGAGGCTGAGCTGTCTTTTAGTCTGGTCAGCTGGCAGCTGGCTGGATATCTCTATGTAGCCTACATGCTTCCTTCTGCTCTATCCTTCATCCTCTAGCATGGCATTTTCTCCATGACAGTCTGCCCCTGAACTGCCCTCACTGTTGCTTTGGTAAAGGCTTGCAAAGAAAGAGACTAACCATTACCAGTGAATTCTACTTGTGCAGACAGCATCAACAGTCAATGACACCTCCTCTATGCTGGAAGGATACTAGAGAAAAAGACTTCAGAGAGAAAAGGGTTGGCAGGTAAGTGATGTCCTTGACCTAAGAGGGGACCCAAATTACTCTACTCTTTTAGCCCCAAGTCTCAGTAATACACACGAATGTATTTGCAGAGCTGTGCTATATGCAGGCACATTTGTTTGGGACAAATCATCATTAGTTTCGTCTTCTTTACAAACCACAAAAAAATGGCATTAGATTCTCAAGCAAGCTGATAGGGTTTTACAAATCTATATAGATGATGCTAAATTTATACCTTCTTAATAAAGGCCCTTGAATTAACAAGTTGCAGGTGCATATCAAAGGAAGCACACAGATTTGGTTTGTATGAGTACAGGTTCATTGCAATATAAAAATTTAATACAACACCTGTCACAAGACCTATGCTATGGCTTTACAGTAGCTTGGAAGAAAGGCTTGGTTTAACCTATTTTAATGAGGTGGTGATTCTCTCAATGCAGCCTGTATGCCCTCTTTATTTATGCTGAACTCATCAGAGGTTAAAGCTGTGGTACATGGAGAATTCTAGCTAAAGGATTCATTTTGGCACACAGGTAGTTTTCATTAAAATATGCAAAGTGGTGATGTTTATACATTACAATACCTATTTCAAATTAGCAAAATTATATGCTCCCAGTCTCATAAGCTGCTAAAGGAAATCTCTTCCTGAACCCTGCCGAACAGCTTTGCTGAGTCTTCTTGCACATTACATACCTTTAATGCATATTGTTACACATCCACTCCATTGCCAGTTAATTAGACAACAACGTCGAGGAGCAATGCCTGAGATTTTTCCCCTCAAAAATGCCACTGCCTTGTGGGAAAGTACACGTTCATGCGGAAAACCTATCCTATGGCTGGTGTTGGCTAAAGGCAGACTGTGATTTTTATACATTTTGTTTTTAACAACATTTTTGTGTGAAGATGATGATTCAGGATAAGCTGATTTCTACCATCCATTTAGAGAAAAAGTCAACCAACCAATCAACCAACCAAACAAACAAATAAAAAACCCAAAACAAGTCTCCCATTTAAAGCAAGATCTCTTCTCCTGCCTGTAATAGATATTTTAGGGAACCGTGCAACTGGTACTGACAGGTGAGCTTCCTTCTATGCAACATGATGTTAAATAAGGCATTTCAGGAATTCCTCTTCTAGCTTGCCATGTAATTGAAATCCTTCTGCTTTGACTGGGACATTATTTAGAAAGCAGGGCCATATAAAACAAATCTCTGCTTGCCATTCTGAGGATGACATGTGGGGAGACATCAGGAGCTCAGGCAAATATCTAGATATTTTATAGCATGCTAATGACTAAACGGACTTAGATGATTTTTTTTGTCTTTTGCTTATGTTTTCCTTTAGAAAGTTGTCATTTTATATATAGTCTCCATTTCAAAGGAGAATGGAGAAGGATGTAGAGAGATGACTCAGAGGGCTCTGTAGGTAAAAGATTTAAATGAAAACCACAGAGTCCAAATGTTTGTATTGATGTGTGTCCCCTGTTCCTGTGAGCATCCATGAATCTTCAGTTTGGTAATTTTTCAAAACAAAGATAACACAAATGTTCTTGATGCTCTTGGCTTCTAAAGATGTCATTTCTTACAGCTGGTTGTTTCTGGCTTTTTTGTTTGTTTGTTTGTTTTTCTTTTTTGTAATAACCAAAACTCTTCCAAAGAGCTGTTGGAGTTAGTAGTTAGAGACAGGATATCCCATCTCTGTTTTGATCATCATGACCCTCAGTCCCAGGAAGACTGTCACATAATACAGTCTACCCTTTCATCTGCTCCTGTTCTATTCCAGCATTTCTTGACTCTGTCGTATCTTCACTCTTAAGTTGTCGGTAATGCTACACAAGGTTACCACATGCATGAAATCACCCCACTCACACCAATACTCATATTGTTCTTTATGGTGGGTTTTCTTATACAAGGGAGTCCTTAGTTCCATACACTTTTACAATGGAGGGATAAGGAGAAGATCAAAGACTGAAGTTATTATTTTTTGAAGAGCGTTAAATTATGATGGATGTTAAGGTTTAGTTTAGCCAAACATTGAAGGCCAAGCACCTCCTACCTAAGATTTAACATCCACTGTGCTACGAGGTGTGTACACGTGTGTATGTGTGTGTGTGAGTATGTGTGTGTTTGTGTGTGTGTATACTTCAAAGGTATACATGTTATTTCACATTTTTTAAATGAGGAAACTGAGGTGCAGGGAAGTTAACATAGTCCCTCTCAAAGCCATCCAGGATCTAGTTCAGGCATGTTTGACTCGGTGTTTGAGTTTTTTCCACTAGCTTGCTCTGCCATATGAGTTGAATTTCTTGTCAGTTTTTAATCTTCTGGGATAATAGCTTGTAAGCAGCTGTGGTGTGGGCAGGCAGGAAGCAAGAGGGAGTGAGGGAAACAGCATGATGATCTTCTAATGGAATAATCAATCTCTGAATCATTAAGACACTAATAAATTGTTTTTAATAGTTTAGTTTTTAACCCTTATTTGAGACCAGGCACTGATCTAAACTGAGAATTCTTACTCTGACAGAGTCAGTCCCTATTGTGTCAACGGGGAAACAGACTCACAAGGCACCACTATTTTACCTGCTTCGGTCTCATTCCCAACAATCCATGACTTTTGTATGCTGTTCCCACTCTCATGTCATCTGTCTTGCTATGTTGCATGAGACACAACCAAGGTCACATGTTCACTGAAATGCTTAAATCAGAATTGGACCTATTTAGCATGTTCCTGAACCTTCTATGCTTTTTAATGAGCTGACTGTTAGAATGTGCTTCTGAATTCTATCTGCTTCATGCACTTTTTAAAAATTTGAATTCTTTGCCCTCATGATGATGTAATGGGCTTGGTCCTTGAGAAGTCCCCCCAATAGTTTCTTTGAACATGAATAAGAGTTGGGCAAAATGCCTCGTGTACTTATTTCTTCAGAATGCATTTTAATTGGATGCAGTTTGCCTTAAGTGAACCGGCTTACCCGTGGAGTTGGAAATGAGCTAGATGCAATTTCTAAAGTCAACTGTAAATCTGAAAATCCAGTTAAGCATATAGCCCATACTGGAAAACCAACAACAGCTGTGTCATAGTCACTGTTCCTGGCTCTTGGGAGTTTTGCCAGCTTTGAGAGGAATAGAGAAGGTAGTGGTTTATGCCTCCAGAGAACCTGGGGGCCAATGGCAGATTGACTTGAACTGGTACATCACTTCTCCTCTCATCAACTGAGATACTGATGCTTGGATGATGACTTGATAATTCTTCATTTGCCTGGACAATTGTCAGAAGATATCAATGGGCATAAAAACTCATTTAGGGATAATATTATATTTGGGGGGGTATATTCTTTTTTAAAGTTAATATATTTTAATTTATTTTTTTGAGGCAACCTGTTTTTGCTATGTCACCCAGACTGGCCTTGAAATCTCGAGTCCTTGGGTTAGTATGCCTTAGTTTCCCAAGTGAGTAATATTCTAGGTACATGGCACACTCACTGTCTTGGTGGTTCCCTCTAAAAAAATAACCCACATAGCTGCTGTGTGGCGATTTTGAACCAATCTATCAATATTGTCTGTCTGTGGCTGTCTTCCACTAGAAGATGAATTCCTCAAGGGCAGAGGTGCATCACAGAACCTGCCTCACAATAAACCCTGGGTGGATGTTTGCTGAACTGAATGGAATTGCATATTTGATCTGTAAGGAAGTATAGACATGGTCTAGCTCAAGGCCTTGATTTTACACTTGAAGAGGGATGGAAAGTGAATGCCTTAGGTGGCAGAACTCTCAGTGAGCAGCAGGGATTGCCATCTCCTAGCCCTATCTCATTTTTTTTCTCCCAGGCTCTTTTGATATAACTCCTTCCTAAGCCTTCACATTCCCAGAGAGCATCTGATGTAAATCTTCACAGACATCTTTATAAGAATACCCTTCAATGTGAGGCATTAAACACAATAAAGGAACCACTAGGTACATGTGATCAAAAATACATTGTATACATGTATTAAACTGTTATAGTGAAATTCGCTATGTATAATTAATATACACTAACAAGAGACAACAATTCTAAGCCAAAGTTCTGAGTTCCATCTAAATTTGGTGACCCAAGTTACCAACTGTGTAACATTTAAAGTCCCTCTCTCTGCTTTAGTGTTCTGATGTGTGAAGTGGGGATAATTATAGCTGCTACTATATAAGATTGTGTGGATTAAATGAAGTAATTTAGGGAAAATGTTTAGAACTCTTTAACAACTGTTGTTTAGTGACTCATTAGGTTCATAGTATGTGGCTGCTATTACTTACCTATTATTGCTATAAGAAGAACCATTTAGTATTATTTGAGTAGCTACCTACTATGTGGGGACCATGTCTAAGAACAAAGGTGAAAAACTTGATAGGTTGCCTTAGTCCTGGTAGGGAGAGCATAGCAGGTCCCAAGTGACCCAAATGGGCTCAGTACCATAGATGAGTGGAAGAGCTGCCTCCAGGCCAGCCTTGAAGGGTACATGGAGGAAATGATACTAATTATTCAATAAAGAAGAAGTAAGCAAGGGACATCCCAGGAGAACTAGAATGTCCCTTAAGGTCAAGAGACAGAAAACATCAGAGAGAGAAAGAGATGAATGCTAAAATATGTGTTTAAAAAATAGCCAATTGTCCTATGGTACTAGCCATTCAGACTGAAGCAAGAATCGGCAATATAGTTTAAGTAGACAGGCAGGAGAAAAGTCCTAAACAGCTAGGATTAGCATCTTTAGTGGACAAGGGAGGGGCAGAGAGGATGGATTTACCTTTCAGAAATGTGTCTTTTATAAAGATCATCCAAACTTTGGTGTGAGGATAACAGAGTATATGAGAGGAGTGGAGGGGGAACCCAGGTAAGCTGCCTTAGAACTTTAGATGAGAGCTGGCTACACCATGGGAAGAAAATGAATTTGCTGATAGATAGACCCATGCCAAAATAAGGGTATAAGAAGGTACCAAGCTTGAGATGAATGTTATCACCTGATAAGAAACTTTCAGAGCTAGAGAGGGGGGAGGTAGGTATATGGTGAGGTAGATCGAGACATATAATTATGAGTATGTACCATACACAGTATGTTATACTAGGAAGATAAGCAAGCCTAGCGAAAACATGAAGGCATACGGTTCCAAAATGGAAAGGAGTTAATATTGATGATGATTTCTCCTATATCAAGGGCTGCTTTGTGCAGTTGCCTTGCGGTGACTTTCAGAATCATTAGGAACTATATCTATGTTAGGAGATATACCTATGGTACCATTTAGTACTAGAGGTAGGTTGATAAGATAACTATCCTAAAGAAATTTGGGGTCATTTGGCTCCTGTCTCTATCCTTGTATAGGTTGATGACACTCTGAAGCTAGCATACCCTAGATATTTCTGGGTTCATGGGACTGAGGCTCAAGATGTATATATTGAGACTTATAAGCAACCACTGGGAGCTGAGGATAGAGGTGACTTCACACAGTAGATGGCATGTGAAGCAGGTCTTTTCAGAGAAGCAGAACTTTGCAGATAGAAAACTGAACATTACTCTGGACTTTTGCTATTTGTGGCTACTCTCTGCTCAACGTGGATATAGCTGTCTCCTTTATACAGATACCCCAAGCATGTTAAATCATTCAAGTTTTTAAAGGTGTTACAAGCTAGCTTCACAGTAACCAGCAGATGCCGCACATGGTAAAAGAGTCACTAGGGAAGCTAGGTCAGACCATAGAAGCTCAGTGCTCGGAAATGGGCACGACAAAAACTGCCATCTTAGAAACCATCAGCCCTGACTGGAGGTCAGCTGGTCCTAGCTATGTGGCTTCAGGCAAATTTCTCACCCCCAGAGCAGTTTCCTCTTGCCTAAGAAGAGAAGAACGGGGTGGAAGCAAGTATTCAATGGTTAATAACATTTTCGGTTCTTACAGGGGACCCAAGCCTAATTCCCAGCACCCATATGGCCATTCACAACCTCCTGTAACTCTCGTTCTAGTGCAGTGGTTCTCAACCTTCCTAATGATGCACCCATTTAACACACTTCCTCAGGTTGTGGTGACTCCCAACCATAAAATTATTTTGTTGCTACTGCAGAGCTGTTACTTTGCTACTGTTATGAATCATAATGTAAATATCGGATATGCAGGATATCTGATAATGCAACCTCCCAAAGGGGACATGACACCTTCTTCTGGACTCTGCAGGTATCAGGCATACAGCAGAGGATATACACACATGGAGGCAAACCACTTATATTCATAAAATAAACATAAGAAAATCTTTAAAAAAGTGTATGATCAAAAACACATTGTGCAAAATTCTCTAAAATCTGATACTGAAAAATAAAAGAAAGAAAGAAAGAAGAAAAACATTGTTAGTAAATGGCCATTCAAGTCATGTATGAGTGAAGGACCCTTTCCCATTGTAAGCACTCTATAACCGCAGACTTAACTTCTAGTAACCAGAAATCATATATAATCATGGTGTTAAAAACAACAAGGATAAAATAGTCCTCTGTATTTTAGCTTCTGTTTCCATCAGTATTTTGTGTTTCAGTCTGCATGGAGGCAGGGAAATAAATACATAGGTTTGACATGGCTTTCTACTGCTGGGAGGATTTCTCCCTATCCCTGGCATTAACAGTGGCTCATATTTTGAGTTTAGCTTATGTTTAGAGAAATCTGCTTCAAGATGCTGCTATCATTACTTGAATGAGTAGATGGTGATGGATGGTTGAAATCAATATGTGAGGATATGACCTGGCGTGTCTTGACTATATGTTAAGTGCTGGGTAAGATTTAGAAACAGTTGAATTAAATTAAATTAAGCTCTACAGGTTCATATTTATAATAAATAATCAAATTTCATGGCTAGTCCAAGGTACTAGGAGAAGCCTCTGTTGCTTACATTTCAGAATATTTTTTGTTTTTGTTGTTGCCTTTAAGTGTGAGGTATAATCATTTATCTATTTATTCATTCATGGGATCAGGGAAGGGGAAGTACTTGATATATTTCTTTGATTCAAATATTATAGATTCATAAGACTGGGAGAGACCTTGGGACTGTTTGTTTTTGCCCCCACATGCTCCTCACTCTGAGCAGAGGCAAGTCCAAAAGGCTAAAGATGGATAACGTAATATTGCCTGCCTCCATAACTCATTCCTGGGTCTAACAAACGATTCTTAGGCTAGGGAAATTCTTCCTCGTGGCAGCTTTAAACTGTGCCCATAGCTACAGAGCCTGTTTCTGCTCCTTCATCCTCCCTGGAGGTGGAGAAAAACAGTTCAGTCAATGTCCTCAGGCATCAGCCTTTCTGGCCTTGAAGATCATTATGAAAGCAGCCTTCAGCTTTTGTGTCTCAAGGCTGAGCAACCTACATCCTTAGGTATCATTCTTCATTTCCATCTTCCTGACTTTTCTGAACCATCTCCAGATCTGCTCCTTACCCTTAACTCTACGGCTTAGAACTTTCCAGGAGGATCTAGACAGGCCTACCTAGCCCAGTGATGTAATCATTCATGCACTTCATCATTACGTAGTTACTGTCTTCTTATTACAAAATTAGAACTTGCAGCCAAACCCTGGGGGCAAAACGCAGTTGGGGAAAAAGTAAAATAATACAGCAGCTAAAGTGGTTGTCGTAGATCATTCTGTAGTCAGATCACTGTGAATGTGTTACTTTAACTTCTGAGTCAGTTGTTTCATGCATGATGGGATGGCAGTACCTGTCCCACACAGTTGCAATGAGGTGTCCATAAAGAAATACACATAATGAACTTAGGAGAGTGACTGTATCTTGTCACAGCCATGTTTGATGAGCAGAGGAAAAGCTAACTAGGATACTGGACACTGTTTTGGGGTTACTTTTTGTCAGGGTGAACTTATAGCGAACAGTTAAAATTCAGCATGACAAGGCTCTAGAGGGAGGGACTGCTCAGAGATGGGGAAGAAATGTGACTAAAGGTATCAAGAATAGTAGCAAAGTTTAGGAGGATGACATGTTTGATAGATTTCTTAGCAATGTGTAGCATTTGCTTATTGTGCATTTCTTTAATGGATGTTTTTATCAATTATTTGAGAATTTCCTGCAATTTATTAAGATCATATCCACCCAAATCCTCCCCTAACTCTTCCCAGACTCATCTCTACCATCCTAATCACCCCAACTTTGTGTCCACTTTTCACATATCAATTTTATATCCTCTGGACTCCAAATGTGCTGTCCATATACTTCTGGATTGGCCTACCAAGAGCCAGAATTGCAGTTTTAGGCTGAAGATCCCAAATTGGGCTATGTAGGTTTGTGAAGATGGTGGAAAACAGTCTAGGTAGAAAACAGGGTGAACAAAGAACCTGAGAAGTAAATGAGAAACACTTGTTTGCAGAGCGTGATTTGAGACGTTGCTGGCGCTTGTGTTATAGATAAGACGTGCAGTGTATTGGATAGCAAAAGGAGCTGGAGGCCCTGACAAGCTGTTGCTTTGCCCTTAAGCTGATTCATACTACTATGCTTTATGTCTATCCCAGAAAGCCGAAGATCAGGTAGAAAGGGTACCAAAGTTTTGGTGTTTCCCTTCTACAGGCTGAGCATCCCTGACCTGAAAGTCTGCAATGTGAAATGTTTTGAAATAGAAATCCACTTAAGCACTAACGTGATAATCACAAGTTAGACTACTCTGCATCATGAAATTCTCTCTCTCTCTCTCTCTCTCTCTCTCTCTCTCTCTTCTCTGTCTCTGCACGTGTGTGTGTTTGTGTGTGTGTGTGTGTGTGTGCTCATGTACTCATGGAGATTCAATGGGGAAGACATCAGATTCCCTTGGAGCTGGAGTTACAGGTGATTATGAATTTCCTACTAAAGTACTGAGAACCAAATCTGGATCCTCTGAAAAAATTGTAAGTGCTCTTAACTGCTGAGCCATCTCTCCAGCCTCCTAATGTATAGGATTATTTAAAAATTCTCTACAAAATAATCTCCAGCAAATGTTATATATGAAGAGTTATGAAAAACAAATGAATTTCATTTTGGCATATATAGGTCCCATATCTAAGATATCTTGTTATAGATATTAAAATACTACAAGATCTGAAAATAATACAGAATTCCAAAGATTTTAGCTCCCAAGCATTTCAGATAAGAAAATGTGCCTGTAGTGGTTCCTTTTCACTGTGAGGAATCAGACTGTCAATACTGGTATCTCATTTACCTGTTTACTTCCTGAGAACCAAGCACAGCACCGTATACAGTGGCAGCTTCAGTCATTACATGTGTTGGGATCAAGTTCATGTCAGATCAGTACCCAACTATGCTCATACACAAGTGAATACACACAAATAAATGAGTCTAAGCATTTAGTTTTTTACTTTGACTCAAAGTACTTCTTGGACGGGAAACATCAAGATACTGAAATACACATTTACTTTCTTTAATTTTCTTAGCATTTCCCCATCCAGTTTCCTGTACCCTTTTTGGTTCTAATGAATGCTCAGTGGTCTCAGACAGAGTGGTGACTTCCACAATTCCTACCTCTAAAATCACAGCCCAGACCCCTACAGGTTACCATCCATGCTTGAAACAGCCATATTTGGTTACTTTTCTCATTACTGTGACTAACTACTTGAGAAGAAGCAACTTAGGAAGGAGGAAGGAAGGAAGGAGGAAGGAAGGAGGAAGGAAAGGAAGGAAAGAAGGAAGGAAGGAAGGAAGGATTTTAGCTCACGGTTTTCAGGACTGCGTGGTTGTAGGAGGATAACATAGCTGTTCACACTGCATCCGTAGTCAGGAAGGGAGACTGATGAACGCAGGTATTCATCTGCTATGTCCTCTTAATATTCAACCTGAGATCCTAGGCTATGGGATGGTGCCACTCACCTTCGGGGTGGGTCTATCTTTCCACCTCTCTGTGAAACACCCTAATCTCCCCAAGATATGTCTCCTAGGTTGTTCTAAATCCAGTCAAGTTCATAATGATTAGCCATGATGCTAGCTAAGGACCATTCTAGACAAGGAAGGCAGATTTTAAAAGAGGCCGAGGAGAAAAGGCGTTTTGCAGTTTCTAAGAAGGCCAATATGCTTTGCATCAAATCCTCCCCGTTAGAAAAGATGTTAAAAGCTGTGAGAAATACTCGAGTTGCAGCAGCTGGTTGAATGTTGCAATTCTCTTACTTAGGGCACAAAAGGCACAATTTTCTATCTAATTCACTACTCAATCATTTCTTGGCCCCTGTCTCAAGCTCAATTTAAGCTCAGTCCCCAGTACACAGAGCCACTGTATGACTATAAAGAAATGACTGGCCGAGGGGACTGAGGGAAGCAGAAGCCACGTGTTGACCCAAAGCTTGAGTTATCAATGGCCCCGGGACCCCATGGCATCGCTCTCCAAGGCCTCTCATCAAATCCATGTAAAATAGGTCATTTCTCCTCCAGTCTCTGCGTTCTGAAGATCTCAGCCTGATAGGAGAATAGGATCTTTTAAAATGCCTGCTGCGTACGTTGGGGAAACAGACTCATGTACTCCACAATCAGGGGCAGTGCCTGGATTGAAAGTTTGCTGCCTCCAGGGCTTTGAATTGAAATGGAATCGGCCCGGCTCTCGGCAGAACTCCATTACTGTTGATGACTGTTTGTCTTTTTCAGAGGAGTTCGGCTGAGCAATAAATATGACTGCTCTTTAGGGAGCGCGTGCCGAGAACTGTTGGATCTTTCCTTACACATGTCAAGTGTATTTCAGTTTTTCAAAAGCCCTTTCCCACCTATAATCCTTTTCCAAACTCAAGAAAGCCCTACCAAGGAAATGGCAGCTACGCTTTAGTACCAATCATCAAATGAATACCAGAGGGGTTTCAGGGAAAGAGCATTCCCCAGCCAGAAAAGGAGCTGGAGTATAGGGCTAGGCTTTGGGTTCAGACAGAGATTCCTCTCAGTTCAATGGTTAAGGGCACATTTTCCTGATTTTAAAATGTGTTCTCTGCTTGTTGTTGACATGAGGCAAGGTGTCACTGTACCTCCTAGGCTGGCCTCAGACTTTCTATGCAATCATCCTTGGTCTAAAATTCAGATTTCCTGTCTCTGCCTCCAGATTATTGAAGTGATAGACATGTGTCACGATTCCTACCCCATTCCTAATTAGCTCCTGCATTGTTCCTTGACTAAAAGAGACTGGCATGTTTTGCTAAAAACTTGGACAGAGGAGATAACTCAGTGGGAAAAGTGCTTGTCTTACAAACTCGTGGATCTGAATTCAATCTCTAGAATATACATTAAAAAAAACAAAGCAAAACAAAACAAAAGATCACCAGGCATGACGGTGTGTGCTTATAATCCCAGCACTGGAGAGAACGAGACACACAGATGCCTGGGGTTTGATGGCCAGCCAGCCTAGCTTTTATGGTGAGTTCCAGGACAGAGCAGGATGCAGTCTCAAAAAATAATAAAATAAAATAATAAAATAAACTAAACTGCATGGTGTCTGAGAAACAACACTAGAGTTTGCTTTTGGCTTACACCTGCACATGCACTCACAAACTTGTATATAACATGCATCAGACATGGCCCTACACAGCAGGGAAGAGAGAGAGAGAGAGAGAGAGAAGAGAGAGAGAGAGAGAGAGAGAGAGAGAGAGAGAGAGAGAAGAAGAGAGAAGAGAAGAAGAAAGATGAGCTAAATCTTTATGTAATCATTTTTAAGGGAGAGAAAGCTTCTCCTACCAACCAACAATGAAATTATGGTGGGAAGGCAAGATGTTCACGCTTCCTGAGCTGATCATGATGCTCGGGGCATGGGTTTCTTGCAGCGGTGGGAGTCCGGCAGGGCTATTACACAGTCAGTAATCTGGGCATATGCTGGAGAAATACATAATTTTGTGTAACACTCTAAGAGACTTTATTTTTAGCATTGCTGGATCTCTTTTTTCTTTACTAGAAAAGGAGGAACACTATCTCATCCAGCTCAGCTGCTTGCCAAGATGAGACATACACAGCCCAAATCACCTAACACCACCTTTCGCATAGATACTCAGTAACTTAGATCAGAGCTCATGATGCCCAAATGCTTTTTTCAGAAAATCTAGAAACTGAAATTTGGAAAGTGAAATGTGGTAATCAGATGAACATTCTTAGTTGTATCCTGTTTTGGTCTTTGAAGTAATTCTTTTCTTTTCTCATTGATCTTGAGCTAAAGGAACACATCTTACAGGCATACATTGCTTGCATCATTAATGTACTTGTGTCTACATGTGTCTGACCAGCATTCATTTCTCCCCTTTATCTCCAACCTCTCTCAATCCAAACAATCAATCAAACAAAGAAACAAACCAGATACTAAACACAGACAAAACCTCCTAGTCATGGTGTGTATGTGGGTGCATGTGTGTGTGTGTGTGCATGTGGAAGTCAGATGAGAACACTTGATGTCTTCCACAATCTCTCTCCTCTCTCTCTCTCTCTCCATCATTTTTTGAAATAAGGCCTCTCACTGAACCTGAAGATTGCTGATTCAGCTTCTTGGTTGACTACTGACACTCAGGGATTCTCCTGCCTCTTCATCCCTGTTGGCCAGTTACAGGTGCATGATACTCTGCTGGTGTTTTAAAACGGGTGGTAGTGATCCGAATTAAGATCACTGCACGCCAGGTTGACTGACTGGGCCACCATCTCAGCCTCTTGTCATAGTCATCCTCTCAAATACCCACCTCCATTCACAGGACTTCTTAAAATACTAAAATACATTACTGGCAAGCATTACCATTGCTCTAGTTTAGTTGAGTCATTACTAGTTGAGTAATTTGTCATATATTTCTTCTTCAAAGTTTCAGGTTCCCCATTTCCAAAAGAAATTCTAGTAGTAACTTTCTTCTCAAAATGACTGTGAGGATCAAAGGAATTTACACACCTAAATACCCTGGTAGAGTCACTAATGAAAAGAAATGCTCTAGTACAAATGAACAAGTGTGATTCCTATTGTAGAGGTACCTCGACTAGGGTCATCACAGTGTTATCTATAGTTCTATTGGTAGCAGCCTACTACTACATAATATAAGAATGTTATAGAAACGACGAGATGGACATTACTGTGTTATCAAAAGAAATAATTTTCATAAGAAAGAAGGCTACTTAGAACAACCAAGACAGTCAGAGGAACAATGAGAACGGAGCTAGTTGACGAAATATAAAATAAACATTTGGCAAGTAATAACTTTTTGCCTTAAGAGTGATAATTAGTTAGAAAATATAAAAGTAAAAGTCACTCAGGATAGCATTGACATCTAAAACATCCGGGAATAAATAATATTGAGTAATTATGCTGACTCTATATGAAGAACACAGTAAAACTTTAGCAGGAGGTAAGAAAGAAGCCTTGGATGCAGAGAAATAGGTGTCGGCTTCCAGAGAGGAGCAGGGCACGCTGTCAGCACTTTAATACTTCCCAAATGAATGTGCATGCCTAATGAAATTCTCATCGAAATCATGTTGCCCTGTTGTTTTCTGGAAACTTCACCAAGTATTCTAAAGTTCATCTTGAATAATAAATGGAAGGAGAGAGACTCAAAAATAATAAGAGTCAAGAAGAACAGCAAGGCAGGCATTTCTCTAGGAGACACTAGAAGATATCTTAGAAACATTGGTAATTAAAATGGGAGATTCCACAATAAGGCTCAGTTAGTCAATGGGGTCCACAGACTTCATTAATAAAAAGAGTTTAGAATATGGTCACACTTGTACAACAGTTGAGGAAGTGACAAATTATGTCATCGATGGTCACCTGCTCAATGGAAGATGAGAAGAGCAATGAAAGTTTGAAAGAAAAAACAACTCAAAACATACTTCTAAAAGGCCGAAATTGTAGAATAACATTCAGTTTTTTTCATGGAATGGGAAGATGTCTAGATATATAGCAAAAGAGATGATAAAAAAATTCTTTACATGAGAAATAAGGTAAGCAAAACCATATGATAAATAATAAAGTGTAAGATGTTCTTTATAGACCTAGACCAAAAATATGGTATTTTTAAAAAATGAAGAATTTACACAAAAAATCTTGAAGCCAAGGTTCTGTGCATAAAATGTTCATCACAGAAGCATAAAGTCCTGATTTCAGGTCCCAAGCACTCATGTGAATGCCAAGAGTAACTGCAGATATCTGTAAGAACGCACAGAGACGGGCAGATCTCTGGAGCTCGCTAGACATCTAGCGAAGCAGAAACGGTGAGCTCCAGGTTCAGTAAGAGACCGTAACTCAGAAAGAGGTTGGAAAAGCAACTGAAGAAGAAGGCATCCATTATTCCTTTGGCTTCTGCATATGCAGATACCTTAAGAACACTGGTAATTAAAGTGAGAGATTATACAATAAGAATAAGTTGGTAAATGGGGGCAACAGACTTCATTATCAATTATAGACAATCACAACTGCTTGCATACACTGTTTATCACAACACCACACAAGAGAGAGAGAGAGAGCGAGAGAGAGAGAGAGAGAGAGGAGAGAGAGCGAGAGAGAAATTTAGCAATCTACTAGGGAAAATGTAGTAATGTAGGTCTGGAACAGAAGCAACTAACAGAAGATATATCTACTAATAAATACATGAGAACGTGTAATGGTACTTATCAGCAAAGAATGCAAATTAAAACAATAATGAGACACAGCTGGCAAAGATTTTGAGAGTGGATAATGTCTCTGATGATGCTGGTGATGGAAGGACGAAGCCCATGTGGTGACGACCTCATTTCAGAGGAAAGGAGTGATTTAGAGCATCTTTCTGGAAATCAATCAGGTAATAAGTGTCAATAACTAAATAAAAATTTAACAAATTATTCTAGAAATAAATCTTAAGGAAAGTACCAGAGAGAGAAAGACCAAGAACCACTTCATGTGAAGAAGTTTTGTACTAGTGTTGCTGGACTCACCCTACAATTCCAGTCATAGGTTAATGGGTAGATATGTCACGAGGAAGCCTTGGAAGGTGACATTTTTAGGGCCAATGTAGGGGAGTCATCTTTTGATGTAAAATTAAGTGAAAAGTGTTTGAGATTGTAGTTTGGGTTAAATATGGCATCTTAAGCCTTATGAAAAGACAGGAAAATCATAAGAAGACTTAAACTTCAATTAGAGACTAATTGAAAG
>JAJTUV010000097.1:1272500-1305000 GCA_021653895.1 Mastomys natalensis
GTGGTGTTTTTTCTTGAGACAGGGTTTCTCTGTGTAGTCCTGGCTGTCCTGGAACTCACAAATTTAAGACCAGAAGTGGAGTGTCTGGATCCTAGTTCTAGCTTGGTTTTCTTCCTGCCTCTTTGAGGTCATGTAGTCATGAGCATCTTCCTCTGGTGCCTTAGTGTTTTTCTTCTGGTCTTCACAAAACCTAGTGCCATCTTCTTGCCCATATCTACCTACTAGCTGCGATGGCCACTGGTCATGAACACATTACCTATTCTCTAAGATAGCATCTGGCCTATGAAATCTATATTATTAGTTACTTTTTATTGTTGGCCTGACCAAATACTAAATGAGGAATAACTTATGGGGGAGCTGGAGAGAAAGCTCAACCTTTAAGAGCACTGGCTGCTCTTCTAGAGGACCTGGGATCAATTCTCAATACCAACATGTCTACAAAAAACCAAAAACCAAAACAAACAAAAACCTCTGTAACTCCAATCCTAGGGTAACTGTTGCTCTCTTCTGGCCTCCAGGAGCACTTCACACATGTGTGGCACAGAAGTATATACAGACAAAATGCCCATTCATCTCCTCTCCTCCTCCTCCTCCTCCTCCTCTTCTTCTTCTTCTTCAGAAACGATGAGCATGGTGGTGCACACCTTTAATCCCAGCACTTGGAGGCAGGCAAGCAAATCTCTGAGTCCAAGGCCAGCCTGGTCTATAGAACAAATTCTAGGACAGCTAGCACTACATAGAAAAACCCTGTCTCAAAACCCTAAGAATGTCAGGAAGAAGGACTCACATGGCTCTCCATTTGAGAGGATGATGTCCCTATGGCAGTGAGCCATGTTGATAGGTGGCTTCCAGGCCAGTCTGTTCACATCTTGCAGCTATCAATAAGCAGAAAGACTGGGTCTGGGGGACTCGAGAGATAGCTCAGTGGTTAAGAGCACTGGCTGATCTTCCAGAGGACCCAGATTCAATTCCCAGCATCTACAGCTTGCAACTGTCTATAACTCCATTCTAGGAGATCTGATACCTCAGACATGTATATGTATATGCATATGCATATGTATTGTATGCAAAACACCAATGCGCATATTCATATAGACTGGGCTGAAGGTAAGGCTGGACTACAGGTAAGTCCTATGTCCCAAAGATTCCACAACTGCCCTCATCTTCCAAGTTGTCAAACACCTACACCTGTGGGGTGCACATAACAGAAGGTACACACTGGTGAATACACCTGTGGGGTGCACATAACAGAAGGTACACACTGGTGAATGAGCAGGCAGGTCACCCACTACTGTAGCTCTGGGACCTGGGACTGGACCCTGAGCATTCCAGGTTCCATGTAAGAGATTATAAAGGTTGAACTGAGGTCCTAGTGTAGTAGAGTGGAGGGAGATAGCTTAGTTCATAAAGTACTTTCCACAGGAGCATGAAGACCAAGCTCAATCCCCTGAGCCTATATTTTAAAAAGCTGGGCCTGGGGCATGTATTTGTAATTCCGGTTCTTAACGGGTAGATCCCTGGGGCTCACTGGCCAAGAAAAGACCGACCCCGTGTCAAAAACAAAAAGTAAGAGGCTGAGGAGGGAGCACAGTCAGCAAACAGGAGGACCTAAGTATAAATGAAACAAAATCAAGGATGACAGCCTTGTAAACCCAGTTCTGGGAAGGTAGAGACTCCTTAACTGGTGAGCCCCAGGGCCTATTGTAAAAAACAAACAAACAAACAAACAACAAACAAAACCAAAAAACCAAAAAACGCTGTCTCAAAAGACAAGGTAGGGGACTGGAGAGATGTTCAGCAGTTAAGAACACTGACCACTGACTGCTTTGCCAGAGGGCCTGAGTTCAATTCCTAGCAACCACCTGGTGGCTCACAACTATCTGTAATGGGATCAGATGCCCTCATCCTGGTGTGTCTGAAGACAGCAACAGTGTACAATTATCTTGTGGATGAGACCCAAGTTGACCTCTGCCATTCACCCTCATGTACATCTGTTTACACACAAACACACAAGCACATATGCACACACGCACACATAAAAGGGGTGTGTGTGTGTAGAGTAAGATGGCTTAGCAGGCAAAGATGCTGCTTCCAAGCCTGACGACCTGAGTTGTTCCCCATGACCTACAACAAAGAAAGAGAGAACCGACTCCCCCAAGTCGTCCTCAGAGCTCCACGCGCGCACCTCAGTGCACACCTCTCTCCAGATACATAAAAAATGTAATTAGAAGAAAAAGAAAGAAGCAGCAGCTCAGATGTTGAGAGGCAGAGGCTGGCAGATCTCTGGGAGTTCAAGGTCAGCTTGGTCTACACAGCTTCAGGCTAGCCCCGCTGCATCGTGAGACCCTAACTCTACACAAACAAAACACAAACAGAAGAAACAAGAAACAGAAAACAATACTTGAGGGAGTGTTTGGGAATGGGAGCTGTGGTGGTTTGCTTGGTTCACATGCTTGAATACTTGGTCTCTAGCGGTGGAACTGTTTAGAAGGATTAGGAGGTGTGGCCTTGTTGGAGAAGGTGTCAGCAGCAGCAGCAGGCTTTGAGATTTTAAAAGACGAATGCCCTGCCTAGGTAGCTGTCTTTGTCTGCCTTTCAGCTATTGCTGCTGCACTATCCCTGTCTGCCTGAGGCCATACTCCTCATCATGGTGGTCGTGGGCGCTAAGCCTAAAAAAAATCCAAATTAACACTTTCAGCTTGTCTTGGTCCTGACGTGTTTTTTATCACAGCAATAGAAAAGCAAGCGAGGAAAAGATCAAAGCTGTTTGCTGAAAGTTGTACTCCCAAGGCTTGGCTTTCTGGTCCTACAGCCCTCATTCTCAGAGCCATTCAGAGCTGACAGTCCCATGGCTCTGTTCCTGTAGAAGGGTCTCATTGGGACTGGCCCTGTGAGTGCCTCCCATAGACTTCCTGCAGAGCATGGCTGAGCCAACCACTGTGGTGTCTTTTTGGGCTCTTGGAGTGCCTCCTGGAGGAACAAGGTCTCTCGGCAGGAAGTTGGAAGGGATGCTGAGTTTAGGGAGAGCAAAGATGGAGCCCAGATTATTGACCTGTATGGAGGTGCAAATGAAGAATGCTCAAGGGAGAGCCACAGAGAAGGCCTTCTGCAGAGCCCAGGGATCTCCTAAGGAGAGATCTCCTAAGGAAGAGATTTCATTGTCTGACACAGCGAGGGAGGGCAGTCCTGTTTCCTCCATTCCCCCAGCTCCTTCTCCTTTTCCTCTTCCTCTTCTTCCTCCTCCTCTATCACTTAGACCCTGAAAGCTACTAGCAAGGGGGTGGAGGTGTTCATATGAGAGACCGACAAAGCTTTTTATATCCACATCCCTAGAGACCAGTGGCCCCCAACTCCATACCTCCCTCAATAGGGCAGGAGAGGATTCATCTCTGAAAAAAGATGAAAGTTGTCACTTGCTGTCTTTGACTGTGAGGAACAGTGGATTTTATGACCTGAAAGGTCCAATTTCCCCTGCCCAGCACATGGATCAGGAGGGAGCATGGACCAGTTAAAACAAAGGGGCTGCTCTAGGTCACATCCCAGGCCATGGGGGTGTGGCGTGTGGGTGGGGCTGGTTTTCCAGAGCCTCAGGCTTTGTCAAGATCTTCACATTTCCTACCTGTGGCCTCCACGTGAGGTTCCTGATCTCTCTCAGCTGTCCTTTAGAACTGAAGAAGGTTTGCTGCTCTTATTTATTTATTTATTTATTATTTATCTTCCTATCTGTCTGGAAATGACGGAGATCAGTGGCAACAAAAAGAGAACTCCTTGTTCCAGTGCAGAACGCCCACACCCTTCGAACTCTTCACCCAGGCTTGGCCTGACTTCACCCGGAGTGGGAGAGGGAGGGGGGACAGGGAGCTGGGCCCTGGCCTGAGGACAAGAGGCTTCTCTGCCTGGGAACAAAAGCTTTTTTTCTGCAAAGCTTGGTGCGAGTCAGGCAGATGGGGGAGGGAAGGCAGGAGGGAACGTGGGGACAGTTCTAATGAAAATGTCCCCAGGGTGATAGAGCTGTGATCTGAGAGTCCTTTAAAAGTCTGGTTAGCTATTGAAAAACAATTGGCTGGCTCCTAGTCTTGCTCTCCGTCCTTGCACCAAGCGAGGACTGACTCTGTCCTTAAAAAGGCAGGCTTTAGGGCTGGAATGTAGTCAGCTGGTTGGGTACCTACTGGCTGTGCTAAAAGCCCTTTGTTTGACCCCCAGGTTTATGTAAACTGGATGAAATGGTACCGGTAATCCCCACACCCAGGAGGTGGGTGGGTGCGACCAAGCATTCAAGGTCATCCTTGGCTACACAGTGAGTCCCAGGCTAGACTTGAGTTACAGGAGCCTCCATCTCTCAAAGACAACCAAACCAACCTACAAGTAAGCAAACAAAAAAGAGGCAGGGCTGGAAGAAAGCACCTTGCAAAGCACCTGAACCCAGTGGGAGAAACCAAAGCTGGGTGTGTGCTCAGGGAGGCCCCGGGAGAGACAGGGGATCCCTGGGGTCCACTAGCCAGGCAGCCTCCTCTGATCAGTCAGTTCCAGGTCCCAGTCTCAAAAACAAGGTAGATGCCTCCTGAGAAGTGATATGGTAGGTTGTCCTCTGCTCCATGCGTTTGAGTACACACACAGACACACACACGAACAGACAGAACATTATCTCTTATCTATCCATCTATATCTATCATCTAATCTACATCTATCCTTATCTATCTATCTATCTATCTATCTATCTATCTTTAAAAAATAGATACTTTTATGTGCATAATTGTTTTGCCTGTGTGTATATCTCAGGAGCTCTTAGGACCCCTGCTTCCCAGTGCAGTCAGAGCAGGGACTCTGGATCTCCCCTTTGTTTCAGCAGACTATCAGTTAATCATGTAGACAAGGACAGTAAGACCTGCATACAGGAACTAAGCAAGCTCATTCTGCCTAGCCTGTCAGAGAAGGCGTCTACTTCTTGAACCTGCCTCCTTAAGGTTTCAGGTACTTAAAATCTTTGTCGTTCAGAGCACTTTTTTTTTTTTTTTTTTAGTTTTCTTGGGTCCTGGAACAAAGAAGAGTCCCCACCCCTCAGCCCCAGGAAATGGATTTCAGGTTAGTTTCTGCCAACAGCTTAGTAACTACTTCATTGCGAACAAGTGGCTGTCAGCTGGCTTGGCCTGATAAGCCCAGGAGAGCAACAGGCTGGCCTTTCTAGGACCCTTAGTCTCCTGGAGCATGTTTGTCTTAGGAACATCTCAGGAGTAGATAAGTTATATGGAACCAGCAAGGCATATGGTCTGAAAACTGATGCTTTTCCCAATGTCATATGTGGAAAACTAACCTAGCAATGCCATAGTCCCAGAGGCAGTTCCTTTGACTAATATAGTAATTAGTAAGTTCTGACCCCAGGAATGGATTTAGGCCCTTAAATATGAGGCTGAGGAAGCTTGTTGGCCTCATCTGCATTTGAAGACCATATAGAAGGTATTAATATGAGAAATGAAGTTCTTGGCATACAAAAATCTGCTGATACCTTGAAGCTGACAGGGCTTCTCTGTGTAGCCCTGGTTGTCCTGAACTCACTCTGTAGACTGGGCTGGCCTTGTACTTAGAGCTCTGTCTGCCTCTGCCTCCTGAGTGCTGGGACTAAAAGGTATGCACCACCACTGCCCGGCAAATTTTGTTTATAAGTTTTGCCTAGTCTAAGATATTTTGCTATGGTAGCCTAAAGAGACCAAGATACATGGTGCTAAACATTTTGGGTTAGATAATTCTTTATTGAAGAGGCTTTGCCATATGTTGGAGGATGCCATGTGTCTCCCTGGCTTCCATTTGTAAAAGCCCAACGGGTGCTCCTTCCCATGAACTCAAAACTATGTCTAGACACTGCCACATGCGCCTTTAGGGTTCAGTAATCTCTTTGGGGACCATGGCGATTAGTTCTGCCCATTCAGTGATCAGCTGAGGAGACCCAGAGAGAAGCTAGCTGGGCTACACATTCCAAACGAAGTTGAATTCCATGCAGAAGAAAGGCTAAGTCTAGCAAGCTCTGTGTCAGTTTCTGCTCTTTTAGTTGTAACAAATGGTACCCAGGAATGCTGGTGCAGACCTTTGCTCTCAGCATTTGGGAATTCAAGGCCAGTCTCAGCTGTGATGGGGACAAGGCCAGCTTATACTACCTAAGGCTCTATCTTTTTTTTTTTTTTTTGAGACAGGGTTTCTCTGTGTTCCTGGCTGTCCTGGAACTCACTCTGTAGACCAGGCTGGCCTCGAACTCAGAAATCCACCTGCTCTGCCTCCCAAGTGCTGGGATTAAAGGCATGCGCCACCACCGCCCGGCCCTAAGACCCTATCTTTTAAAAAAAAGGAAAAAAAGAAAATTCACTCAAAATGGCTTATACGTGGGGAGTCAGATGGCATGGGTTGGACATAGCTCTGGTTGAGGCTGAACTTGATCCAACAACTCAAATGTCATCTCCAGACTTCTTTTTATCTGTAGATTCTGGTCCTCTCCATCTGTTTCCTTCAAGGGATGGATGATCGTGAGTGATCCAGGCCTAGCCCCACCATTTGAAACTTGAGTGGGAGCAGTGGTGGCCTACACCTTTAGTCTCAGCACTTGGAGGCACAGGCCAGCCTGGTCTATAGAGTGAGTTCTAGGACAGCCTGGGATATGCAGAGAAACTTGTCTTGAAAAAACAACCAAGAAAGAAAGAAAGAAAGAAAGGAAGGAAGGAAGGAAGGAAGGAAGGAAGGAAGGGAGAAACTAATGAACTTGAGAACACAGGAAGTGTTTTTTTCTTTTCTTCATTCTGTTGCCCAGTGACGTTTTCATGGCACCTGAATGGCTAATTTGAGCATAGATCTAACTCAAGCAAACACCCTGGCCAGAGAAAGTGACGGTCTATTGGTCTAACAAGTTACATGTCCTCCTTAGACCTAAGAGTAGAATTAGCTCTGCCTATAGGGCATCAAGGATGTTCCAAGAGGAAAATCAGGTACAGCATCTAGAAAATGGGTGAAGGATTTGAGATGACAGAGACAAGAGGCAGCAACTACTGTCTTCATAACAGTTCCCTCTGAAATGGGTCAAGGTGAGAGCTGACAATGTATGGCAGACCTCACTGCATAGCTGTGTGAGGCGTGTGCCAGAAGCAGACCAAGCTGCCCTAGATGTTGCACAAATTCTCTCATAGGTGTCTCTGGGATAAATTAGCAACAAATGGCCTTCATCTAGATGTGTCTCTGCAGCAGACTCTACCAGCAACTTCCCTTTCTTTTTCTATAGGTGCCTTTAAAAAATTAAAAAAGGAATGTGTATGGGTGCTCTGTTTTGTCTGTTTGTAGGTCCGTGCATCACACGCATGTCTGGTACCTGCAGAGGCCAAAAGAAGAGCAGATCACCGGGGGACTAACTACAGTTACAGAGGGTTGCAACCTGCCTTGTGGAAGCAGGGAATTGAACCCAGGTTCTCTGTAAGAGTAGCCTGTGCTCTTAATGGATGAATCATCTCGCCAGTCCCCGCAGGTGCGTATTTATAATGGGATCGGTAGTTGTCCATCTGGGGCTAGCAATCTCTGGCCTCTCTGCCAGAGATGTGACCATGGAGCTGCATTACACTGTATGAGCCCAAGAGATGGGAATTCCTGTGTCTTAAGTCTCGGTGGTTTGTCTAATCCAGACTGCTTTTCCTCTCCTTGAGTCAGAGCAAGGATTTGCCGGAGGGAGATCCAGCTCTGAGCATGCAAGTGAAATATATCCTAGAAGATGTAAAAACAAAATAAAACAAAACCTGGTTTTCTGAATGACCACATGGAACAGAGGCTCCTGCCAACTTGGAATGAGTTCCTCAAGTGAGAAAGGCTTTTCAAAACCACTAAATTACTGTGCTTCATCCACTCTAAAAATCTGACTTTCCCTCTTACGCCACTGTCTTTGAAAGTGTAGCACCATTGCCAACAGTGGTCACCAGAGCCCACTCTTAAAGTATGCCAAGTCCTAGGACATTTAAAAATCTATCTATCTATCTTATCTATCATCTATCTATCTATCTATCATCATCTATCTATCTCTATCACTATCTATCATCCATCATCATCTATCTATCTATCTATCTATCTATCTATCTATCATCTATCATCTATCTATCTATCTATCTATCTATCATCTATCTATCTATATTCTATCTATCTATCTATCTATCATCTAATGTAGTGAGTACATGTAGCGTCTACGACACACCAGAAGAGGCATCAGTTCCATTACAGATGATTGTGAGCCACCAGTGGTTGCTGGGAATTAAACTCAGGACCTCTGGAAGAGCAGACAGTGCTCTTAACTGCTGAGCCATCTCTCCAGCTCAACCATTTTTTTTTTTTAAATGACAGTCTTGGTGGAAAAAAAAAAACCTCTTGTTTGTATAAATAAATTAATATACAGCTAACATATAAAATGCAGAGATCCATGTGAGGAACAGCAGTTTATCAATAAAGATTTAGAACACTGGGTAGAGAACTGTGCCTATATTTATTCCAGTTGCCAGGTACTCTTTTTTTTTTTTTTTCCCTGTTTCAACCCAGAAACCATCTTTTGATTACTTCATAACTCCCACGGGCTAATACAATAGCAACACATCCCCTCATTAGCTAAATACTGTTATGTGTGTTATTATTCTTTTTGGAGCACCACACCATTGTCCTATTTCTGCCCTTCAGCAACTCTGTTTCCTAATATTATTTGTTCGTTACCGAGGCTACGTGTACATTCTGGTAACTGCATTCCCCATGAAAGTGGTGTTTTGTCTTCTTTTCATACAGAGCCTATGTGCTCCTTATCCCAGAGACTGTCTTTGGCCAAAGGTAATGCTGAAAGAGAGACATTAAAACACGTAGCCATGGTACCAAAGCCCTTTGGATTTTGAACTAAGCCATTTTCTTCTTTTTTTTTTTTTTTTTTATGTTTTCTTTTTTTCTTTTTTTTTTTTTTTTTTTTTAATTTTTATTTTCAGCAAATCAAAAAAAATTAAAAAGCATTCAAACAGAATAAAATGAAAATAAACAAACAAGCAAAATACCAAGGTCAGATATACTTATACAAGATTCTATAGGGCCTTCAAACAAGCAACACTTTTTGAGTTATGTTTAAAAAAATTCAGAACCACAATAAGCTCCTTCACAAAGCAAATAATATTGAAATAGTGAAATCAAGTGTAGACCCAACACAAATATATAAATTATAGTCCAATATCCCTCATGAATATACATACAAAAATTCTCATTGAAGTAGTTGCAAACTGAATACAAGAGATATAAAAAAAAATAATATTCCATGAATAACTGAACAACTGTTTTTTTTTTTTTTTGAAGACCGTACTCCATATACAGGCTGCATGTTTTGGGATAGCCCCCACTCCAGATGATTGAGACCTACATGAAAACCAAGCTGCACATTTACAACATATGTGCAGGGAGGCCTAGGTTCAGCCCATGGAGGTAGATCTGTGTAGACTAGGTATGCTCCACGGTTGGTGATTCAGTCTCTGAGAGCTCCAAGGGTTCAGGTTGGTTTACTCTGTTGATCTTCCTGTGCAGTTCCTATCTCCTTAGGGCCCTCAATCCTTCCACCTATTCTTCTTTAAGAGTCCTCAAGCTCCATCCACTGTTTGGCTCTGGATATCTGTATCTGTCTGAGTCAGCTGCTGGTTAGAGCCTCTCAGAGGACAGCTTGCGCGTCTGTTCTCAGGCTGGAGGTTTAGCTCCTGGGAGCTCTGGTTGAATCTTTTGATACTCGTTCTAAAAAGGACAAAAACACCCTCACTTTGGTCTAAGCCATTTTCTAGTTTCTTTCTCTGGTTGTAGACAGAGTTGTTGACTTTTTTCCAGACAGCTCAGTCAAAGTCTGGTCCATGTTCATTGCTAAAGAACCCTGTGTTCTAGTCAGTTCAGAGACATGTCCTTCATCTGGGGCCACAGATATTCTGTGAGAAGTCCTTGCCAACCACACACTTTATTGGCTGTGTCCTGAGCATTTCCGGTGCTGGAATCAGTGGTTTGTAAGTGGAAACTTACTCATGGGTCAAGTATGCAGTGTAAAGAAGATGAGAGGGGCCTGGGGTGGAGGGGTGTGGCATGAGAGCGTGCGAGCCCATGTGGCCAGCCTGGGCACACATGGGAGACCGATTATACTGCTTTCCCCCATGCAGCCAGGAAAACCACAGAGTCAGCAGAGAACATGCGAATAGGAGAGCGAGCAAAGGGCTGCCAGATGGCCAGGGACAAAGTATATAAAAAACACCAAACAGAGCCTGGGCTCTACAGCCCAGCTGGAAGAGTATGCACATGACGTTTGTGAGACCCTGGTTTCATCCCACAGTACAAAAACAAAACAAAAACTATTTATTATGGTCCAGCACATGGGAGATAGAGGCAGGAGGATGAAGCCTTAAAGGCCTTAGTGATACATAAGATCTTTGCAATAGCAAAGGGACACAGTTCTGCATGGGAAGTGGCAAGTGATGGGGCCAGACATTGTATCATCAAAATCTTTTAATCAAAACCAGTACTCAGAGGAAAGAAAGGCACCATCCATCTACTACTGTAATGTTAATTGTTACCCAGGGTAGAGAAAGATCTAGCCGAGGGCTTCCTTGGCTGCTAGGTTTGGAAGCCAATTATGTCACGAAATATTTTTAATGCCGACGTCATGACGATTTAATACCATAGACAGAGCTCTTTGGTTGCAATAGTTAACATTTGTGTCAATAGTGAATGGGTTTCCGGCACAGAGAGGAGCTCTCTCTGTATGGGCTTGAGTGGGTTTGGTGCCTGTCACTTCCTGAACATGTTGGATCCTTCTGGTAAGACCAAAAAGGTACCAGAACAACACTTGAAGAATATCTGAAGGTTGAGGGGAAGACCCTTAGTCTATGAGTGGAATATAAGTGGATTATTTTATAAAAAATATGTTATGTTGGGCTGGAGAGATGACTCAATGATTAAGAGCACTGACTGCTCTTCCAGAGGTCCTGAGTTCAATTCCCAGCAACCACATGGTGGCTCACAATCATCTGTAATGGGATCTGATGCCCTCTTCTGGTGTGTCTGAAGACAGTGATAGTGTACGCACATACATGAAACAAATAAATAGATCTTCAAAAAAAAATGTTATATTACCTAAGTTCCTGGTAGGAAGTATGATATCATTAGAGGACCCACAACAATGTTTCTAAGATGAAAAGTGACATGGAAGAGTTGGGCTGTGTGGTGCTGAACCAAAGCTGGATCCTTGGCAAAAGCAACAGGGACTCTTAACTACTGAACCGTGTTTCCAGACCCTAGTGTTTTAATTAATGAATTTAGTGTGTGTGCTCGCATGTGTGTGTGTTTGCCCACATGCACACTTGCACCACTGTGCATATGTGGAGGTCAGAGGAAAATTTTGAGGAGATGAATCTTGCCTTCAACCTCGCTGAAGCAGGCCCTCTTTTGTTTTTCGCTTCTGAACCTGTACTGAGTACTCCCGGCTTTCTGAACTGAGTGCTGGGATCAAAAGTGTGTGCCCTTACATCTGGCTTTGCTTGTTGCTCCTTGTGTAGAAGAACTAAAGCTGTATCCCCCCTCACCCTTTCTCTTTCCTGTTAGGTGTCTTACCACACTGATGGAAAACTATCCTAGAAGGAATTCTGTCCAGAGGTAGCAGGGCCTGCCTCCTTCTGACATGGACACATGGAGTGCCACACCCTGAGTTCTCTGTCACACTGGCTTTCTTGGTCTGTCACTCACTGACATCTACTTTCAGGGAAACCACCTTTCTATCTTTGTCCTTTGTGTCTTCTGGATATAAATAGTCTGTTCTGTGCTGGCTTCTTTTCTGGAGGTGGGAGTGGGTATTTCTATGGAGCAAATTCTCATCACACAAGAATACAAGGCGGCATTAAGCTTGGAGCACAGCCATTGTTAGCTCTCTTTGGAGAGCGTCTCACAGGGTTCCCTGAAGTGACACTTTCCTATACTAATGTCTATTAGACAGCATCTTTGTTTTACATTTTCACCACTATTTTAGGGTTTCATGTATTCCAGGCTAAGCTTCGAAGTCAGTCACTCTGTAGCTGAGGGTTATTTTTAACTTTTGATCCTCCGGTCTCCACTTCCCAAGTTTCATGAAGCCCAGCTCCTAAGAGGAACCTTTAAAGAGTCGGGTGGTGTACTTCATGTAGGTTGTTGTAGTTAGACAATGTCTCATGTAGCCAAGGTTGGCCCTGAACTTCTTATCCTCCCGAGTTCTGGATGTCACCTCTTGCTTGACACTTGACATCATCTTTTAAGTTAATTTTTTTTAACATTTATTTTTATATACATTTAGTTCTTATACACAATGAGGAAACAAAGCCAGAGATGTAAGGGCACACACTTTTGATCCTAGCACTCAGGAGGCAGAGGCAGGTGGATCTCTGTGAGTTTGAGGCAGCCTGGTCTACCTACATAGAGAGACCCTGTCTCAAAAAAAAAAAAAAAAAGGTTCAGAAAGTCTGGAGTGCTCAGTACAGGTTCAGAATCGAGATACAAAAGAGGTCCTGCTTCAGTGAGGGTGTATGGGTGTTCTGCTTGTATATATGCCTGTGTACCTTGTACATGCAGTGCCCTTGAAGACCAGAAGAGGGCATTAAATCCCCTAGGACTCAAGTTATAGAAAGTTATGAGCTTAGGGCTGGAGAGGTTGGCTCAGGGTTAAGAGCAGTGACAGCTCTTCCAGAGATCAGTTCCCAGCAACTACATGGTGGCTCATAACCATCTGTAATGGGATCTGGTGCCCTCTTCTGGTGTGTCTGAAGAGAGCCACGGTGTACTCATATAAATAAAATAAATAATTCTTGAAAGAAAGAAAGAAAGAAAGAAAGAAAGAAAGAAAGAAAGAAAGAAAGAAAGTTGTGAGCCACCATATGGGTACTGGGAACCCGATTCAAGCTCTCTGGAAGAGCAACCACAAACAGAGCAACCAGAAACAGAGAGGGAGGGGGAAGAGGGAGGGGAGGGGAGGGGGGAGAGGGGGAAGGAGGGAGGGAGAAAGGAGAGAGGAGAGGGAGGAAGGGAAGAGGGGAAGGGGGAGAGGTAATTATATAAGATTTGGAACAATTAAAATCACAAGCAAGCCGGGTGGTGGTGGCGCACGCCTTTAATCCCAGCACTTGGGAGGCAGAGGCAGGTGGATTTCTGAGTTCGAGGCCAGCCTGGTCTACAGAGTGAGTTCCAGGACAGCCTGGGCTACACAGAGAAACCCTGTCTCAAAAAACTAAAAAAAAAAAAAAAAAAAAAAAAAAAAAAAAAATCACAAGCAAGTTTGTTTGTTTGCTGGGGGCAGGTCTCACTATGAATCCCTGCTGGCCTGAATTCACAGAGCTCCACCTGCTGTCTTTTGAGTGCTGGGATTAAAGGTTCTGTGTCACTAAGTTCAGTCAGTTAAGAAGAGAAACTCTTGCTAGGAATAGTGTTTCATTCCTTTTATCCCAGCAGTCAGGAGGCAGAGGCAGGAGAGTCTTTGTGAGTTTGGGGCCAGCCTAATCTACATAGGATGCTCTAGGACAGCCAGGGCTACACAGAGAAATCCTGTCTCAAAAAACAAAACAAAACAAAAGAAACAAAAACTAATTAAAAAATAAATATATAATAAATAAATAGTTAAAAGCACAAGCTTCCAGAGGACCTGGGTTTGGTTCCCAGCACTCACATAGCCACTCACAACCACCTGTAACTCCAGATCCAGAGGGTCCCGTGCCCTCTTCTGACACACACACAAACACAACACACACACACACACACACACACACACACCACAGTACATAGGTATACATGTAGGCAAGACATCCATACACATAAAATAAAAATGAAATTTAAAGTAAATACATAAATTTACAAGGAGTCTCCTTCCAAGAGGAATTATCCAGGGCAGCCCATCCACCCACCAGCTGGTTGCCCAGCCCCCCAGCTACTTGAAGGGAGGAAGGAATCTCTCAGGAATGGTCCCTACAGCAGCAACTAGAGAAGTCTAGCTGCAGGGTTTCTGAATGGAGAGAAGACAGGGTTTTGTTCTGTGTTAGGGACAATGAACCAGATGTGCCTGCATACAGGCTTCTGAGATTTTTTTTTTTTTTTTTTTGCTATTTCACCTGAAGTCTAAAAGGGAAGACATGCTGGACAAATTATGGCATACACCGTATAGATGAAAGCAGTTAAGGATGTGCCCGAATCAAAGGGCAACGGGTAGCTGACTCAGGTCCACTTTAAACAATTTTTTTTAATTTCATTTATTTGTGTTGGGGGTGGGATGGGTAAGAACATATCATAGCCTGAGTGTGGAGGTCAGAGAAACTTTAGGGATTTGATTTTCTGCTCTCTGATTGTGTTCCAGGGGTCAGTTTTGGGAAGGAACTTAGGTTGTCAGTCTAGACTCTAGGCAGCAAGAGTCATTACCACTGGGGGGGGAGGGAGAGGAGGGAGGAGGAGGGGGAGGGAGGAGGGACAGATGATGCTGGGAAGTCAGTGTCAATCCTGGTCCTCTGCAAGATCAGTAAGTGTTCTTAACCTCTCAGCCGTCTCTCCAGTCTCAGATTTTTTTTTTTTTTTTTTGGTTCGTTTTTATGACTTTGATGCTAAGCACTCAGTTCTCCTCACACTGGCAGTCTGTAACTTGCTTTGCCAACCTCCCCTCAGATTTTCTAGGAAAGCACATGGATACATTCCTTACTCCTTTGGCCCAGGCAGTCTTTTGAGCGTGGTATTAATGTACACACTTAGGGTCCCCATCTGATTCACAGCAGATTTCCGGGTCCCTCTGAGTGTCCAGGGGGCATGGGTCCTGCTATCCACTCCGAGGGCTCCCTTATGAATGCCGATGTGCATTCTTGGGTCACCACCTTGTTGGTGACACAACAGCCCTCCTCCAGCCTTCTCTGCTGGCCTGAGTCAGAAAGGAGCAAAGACCTTCCTTAGCTGGAGAGAGGCAGCCATGTTGCTCCAAAGCAGACAAAGAAAGATGAGGAAGAGGATCTTTTAAACTGAAATGTGTAAAACAGAGATGCAGGCTATGAACACCATGCAGCAATTATGTAGAAAGATTGCGGCACAGGCTCTGGCTGGGCTGCGCCATCCTATCAGACACTGGCAGTGACACGTTCCTACAAGAGCCTTTAAGAGCTGCTAATTATTTAGATTCCAATAGGAGCTGGGTCTTAAAAGTGATTCTGAACTGATTACAGCTTTTTGAACTGATTGCATCTGTAAGCTAGAAAGGCAGGAATCTATAAAAGCAAAAAAAAAAAAAAAAAAAAAAAAAAAAAATCCTTTGATCAAACACAAAGGAATTATCTTAAATAAAAGTACCGTCATTTCACGTACACACAGTTGTTCACACATGTAAACAAGCAATTTCTACACATATCAAAAAATAAGCAGTTATATTCATTATCCCCCTCCTTTGAAACCACACCCTGGATATTGTTGTATGTGCTAGGTAAGTGCTCCATCACCAAGTTGGCTGAGAAGAGGGGCCACAGTTGTTCATCCTTATAATTCCTTACAGTGTGCAGAGTGTTATCAATTCAGAAAGAGAGTATTTACTGAATTGCATTGATGCATTCAGTGTATTAATAACCAGAGCAAATAATTGTCATTTATTGTGATAATGAAGTGTAGACTGAATGCAGGGGAAGGGAAAGACAAAAGACCATTTGAATAGCTTCAGGGCTGGGGAGACATACCTATTTTTTCCAGAGACCCAAGAGAAATATGCAAATGTTCTTGAGAGGAGAGCCAACCACTCTACATTCCACAGAGACCGTGTTGATTGCTCTGTGGGAGTTGCTAGGCAACCACTTGGTAATTCCCCGTGTAATAGAGATGAGCCTGTCACGTGCTTTCCTGGCTGTATCTGACATGAAGGGACAACAGGTAAAGGACAGCTAAGAACACCTGCACCGGGATGACACAGTCACTCCCGCTGAAGTGTGCTGACACTGGAGAAGATCCTCATGCCCTGTCACAAGTTGCTGCAGGGAGAATTTCATTAAACTCTTAGTGCATGACATTGCAGTGAGTTTTCCCTGATTCGCCCTGTGGGCAGATCCTGCGGGTGATCCTGTTATCCCTGACCACAAAGCCTAAGACCAAAAGCATTGCAATTCTGCATGTGCATGGCTGTCACTTCAATGAGGGCTCCAGATCCTGTCCCCTGGCTCTGGCTGGGATGAGGCTTCACTAGATAAAAGCAGCTTTTTAAGTCTTAAAAGGAACACTGGAAACCACAAAGAGACCCAAGTTCTGGGTGAGCAGACTACACTTTTTACACACCCGTAGAAAAGACCTCTTAATAATTCCTTTGTTTGAGTATGATTTCCAAGAAGTGTGATTCCATAGACAAATGTCTTGCAAAGAATCCACTCCACCACGGGTCTTGACACCATCAACTGCCTTCAAAAGAGGTTGAAATCGAGATAAAGCATTGGAGGATGGATGTTTTATCTTGTCTCAAATCTTCTTTGATATTAAGGAAGGAATAGTGAATTTGAATTTAAATTAAGAGGAGTGCTTATTCACTCAAATTAAGAGGAGTGGAACATTTCACTCAAGTTTTCAAAAGGTTGCCCCCTCCCGAATTAAAAAGAAAACGTCCTTCATCCTATCACATTTGAGTCTTTGGAGACTGATTGCTGGCTTTTCACCCTTCCATTTGAGGGAGATCTTGGGCTCCAAGATTAGGCAATCAGCCACAGAAAAGCAAGTTTTAGACTGAGGTAAAGCATCTGCTCTTGATGAACAACTGATCAAGACTCCACCCAAACATTGGGGACCCACTAATCCAGCCTGCTGCAGGGTGGTCACGGCAGTGGCAGGAGACAGTCAAAAGAGAGACAGTTGAGCCCCTCCCTCTAGCTATCAGGCTGTTGAAACAATGAACTCCAGATAATTAAAATTTCTCCAGGAATCCCCTGTTGAGGGAAGGGAAAGGCTGAAATCCTGACACCCACCACTGGGAGAACTTGCTTCCCAGGAAGACATTTCACATGGCTCTCAGAGGTTCTCATGTGTAGATTTCCTGGCTTATTTAGTTTTTCCTGCAGAGGAAGTAGGGAGAAACTAGAGGTCTTTCTCTTCCTGGTTCAGGCAAACTATAAATAAATTTAATTTCCTTTATTAATTTACACACACACACACCACACACACACACACACAAACAATACACATACACAAACAGAAAAGGACTTTTGAAAGCCAGAGTTTGAGTGTTGCTCCTCAGGAGCCATCTACCTCAACTTCTTGACAAAGTCTCTCCCTGGGAGCTGGTCTAGCAGATTAATGCTTAGCTAGCTGGACAAAAGCCCTAGGGGTCCTCTTATTTCCACCTCTCCTTTGATGGTTTGACTGAGAATGGCCCCTATAGGCTCATGTATTTGATTCCCAGTTGGTGGACCTGTTTAGGAAGGATTAGGAGGTGTAGCCTCCTTGGTAGGGCTGTGTCACTGGGGGTTGGCTTGAGATTTCAGAAACTCACACCGGGCCCCGTTTTACCAGCCTCATTATCTCTGTCTGCCTGCAGATCAGGATGTAAGCTCTCAGCTACTGCCCAGCACCATGCCTGCCTGCCTTAGTTACCATGCATCTCACCATGACGATGACAGACCAGTCCTCTGAAACTGTTAGCCAGACCCCAGTTAAATGCTCAGTGCTTTGTTCCTTTGGGTTCCTTAGTCATGGTGTTTTCACAGCAATATAATAGTGACTAAGACCTCTGTGGTGCTGAGGTTCCAGGGCATCACATGCCTGGCTTTTTACTTAGGTGCTAGAGTGAACTCAGGCATTGTGCTTTCATGCCAAGCACTTTCCTGATTGAGCTACCCAGTCTCCTCATCTTTGAAGATGCAGGGGAAACGATGAAGCAGGTTTGATGAGCCTAAATGTCCCAGTGATGACACTGCCTTCAACAGGTCCAGCTGGCCAACCCTTAAAGTGACACCTTTGAGGATCCAGCCTACCTCCCCTTGGAGTGTGGTATATGGAATTCTTAGGAAAGCTTGGTCTGTCACACAGACTCTACACATGTCTTTCTTTTGACATTCTTCAGAGATTCTAAATACCATCAGCCATGAGCTAAATCAAATTTAAGGAGGCATTTTTTTTTTTTTTTAGAAAATTAATTTTTTAAATTATTTTTTAAAGATTTATTTATTTATTTTATGTATATGAGTACACCGTCCCTGTCTTCAGACACACCAGAAGAGGCCATCTATCCATTATAGATGGTTTGCGAGTCACCATATGGTTGCTAGGAATTGAACTCAGGACCTCTGGGAGAGCAGTCGGTGCTCTTAACTGCTGAGCCATCTCTCCAGCCCAGCAGATTCCCACCTATGAACGCCAGTCAGGAAAACCTTGGCTGTTGAGGGGAAAGAAGTAGAAGTCCTTCTACTTCTGACCTGTTCATATCTCTGTCTGTGTGAGATCCAAGGTCTCCCTTGACTGTCCATGCTGGAGAGCTGCCTCATCTCTGCATGACTCTGGCACTCCAGGGCGCATGTGTATCCACCACACCATCAAATCCTCTTTGAAAAGTCTATGAACTGGCCAGCACTGATAATGCTAGGTACTGATTCAGACTAGAGAGTGTTACAGAAGGCCAAGGGAAGTGCAGACAAATGAAATCACTGGCTCCCAAATGCTGGTCCAAGAGCTGACCCAGTCCTTATGTTTTTACTGGTCCTTGATAAAACTAGAGAAACAGAGAATGTGAAAAGTTTTGTATGACTTTGGTTTTTTTGAGACAGGGTTTAGCCCTGGATGTCCTAGAACTAGCTTTGTAGACCAGGCTGGCCTCAAACTTAAACCCTCCAGTCTCTGCCTCCCTAGTGCTGAGCCACCACTGCCTGGTGAAGCTGGAATTTCAAACTTGATCTTTTAGACGATTTCCTTGATTCCCATTAAAATAACTTCAATATAAAATTCAAGTTTATGCCAGGTGGTGGTGGCGCACGCCTTTAATCCCAGCACTCAGAGGCAGAGGCAGGCGGATTTGAGTTCCAGGCTAGCCTGGTCTACAGAGCTAGTTCCAAGACATCCAGGGCTAACAGAGAAACCCTGTTTAGAAAAACAGAAACAAAACAAATAAAGATTCAAGTTTATTTATCAATTCCTTTCTCCCCCCCTTTCTTTCTTCCTTCCTTCCTTCTTCCTTCCTTTTCCTTTTTCTTCCTTCTCTTCCTTTCTTTTCTTTGTCTTAGCACTGGGATCTAACCAGGCCTGGTGTAAGCTAGGCAAGCTCCCTACCATGGAGTCCTTGTCCAGCCCCCACCTCTTGGTAGCTCTGAACTCCTCTGCTCAAATTATCCTGTCTCAGCCTTTCAAGCAGCTAGGATTACAGGAATGAACAAACCTGGATAAAATTATTGTTATTTACAAATATTTGAAAATATACCACTTCTAGTAGCTCATGCCTGGAATTCCAGCACTCAGGAGGCAGAGGCAGGACAATCACTGAAAGTTTGAGACGAGGTCACCCTGGGTTACAAAGTGAGTAATAGACTAGCCAGGACTACATAGACAGACCCTACCTATAATTTTTTTAAAAAGTAAAAACTAATTAAAAATATATGCACATACATACTACATACATACATGCTACCTTACATGGGACTAAAAGTCAAATCCTGATATGGATAGGTGATAGTTTATTAAAGTAGACTGGAAAAAGTTGCTGTTTCTGATACGGCTCTGCTTATAGGGGAAATCTATTCCCAAATCCTAATGCAGCATTTAAAGTAGCATGTCTCCCCCTGCTGGAAAGGTGTTGGCAAAATAGGTCTTGAGTCATCCAGCAGTTCTGGGTAAGATTCAAATTGTTAAGATCTGAAAACCAGAAGAGAATCCTGTTTCAAAATCTGTTTTTCACCACAGGGACCTTCGCTCAAACAGGAATCCTTGGCCAATGACTACAGGCCTCAGGTACAGGAATCTATCCATACAGGGGCCAATTCTCAACCCTAGAATATCGGTTTTAAAAAGGAAGTAAAAAAAGATTTGGCTACCTAACAGTATCTACTTTCATAGAAATATATATTTCATATAGAATTATATTTACTTTTTATATTTATTTCTATATGAAATTATTTCATATAGAATTATAGAGTAAAATAATCATAAAAATTATGCCTATCCATAAACACTACTGATTTATTTAGAAATTCAAAACAGTTGATACAGAATGGCCATCTCCTCATATGCAAGGGAAATTGATTTATTTTCCTTTTTGAAGTTCAAGACAGGCCATTCTTCATGGTTCTGCATATTTCATTTGTTCTTTTCTGCCTATATTATTCACCTCCATGACTGTAAATCCGACTTTTATTTGTGCTTAAAACTTTACCCGGTTTCCTTCTTCTTCCAACAATGACTCAAGCTGAATAATTTTTTCTCCTTTGTTTTTATTGATTTGTTCACTTTTCTGGCACTTACATTCTCTCATGTTGGTTATTAGACCAGTTTGATTTTTGAGGTGCTTAGAGCAAAGCTCATTTTAGCTAGGAGCACACTTCCCGTTAAGAGTTCAGGTTTAGCCGTGTGAAAGGCACAAACTTCAGTTCCCTCATTTATAAACAAAGGCAAACAGGGCCTATGTCCTACAATTGCTGGGATGCTCTGAGAGAATGCACGTAAAACTACTGGCTCTTAACCATTTGATAATGGGAAATGTTTCCATTTCCTCCATCTCCCAAACAACAGCCTTACAATGTGTAGGCATTTATCTATACTTGTTGGGTTTATGCTAACAAGTACATTCATTCTCACTAATACATTAACATTATCTGTGTTTGGATGAATAATGTGATTAGCTATGACCTTTAAGCTGCTTGGATTACCAATGCAGGGCCATTTGCCGTCTACATCTGCAAGGTGCAATTTAACTTTCTGCAGTGCTTAGAACGGGCGATAATCTTCGCGGTCCAATAAAGTCATTTAGCTGCATGTGGCCACTGAGTTCTTGTAATACTGCCAATACGGCTGGAAACGTTAACACCCCATTTTACTGAATTTTAACAGCTCTTCATGGAGTACCGGTTTGGAGAGACAGGGGCAGTTTCAGAACCAGCTTCAAACTGTCAACAACCTAAACTCACTCGTTTTTGTGAAAACACTTTCTTGTCATTCCCTTTCCCTTCAGCGTGCTCGAGGGGCAATTTTCCAGGGCCGGGCATGGGACATCGTCTATAAAACCTGACATCGCTCGCTGCACGGGGCAAAGCCAGCCAAACATCAAAATGCATGAAATCATCTCACTAAAATACTCAGTTGCTTCTAGTCCCCGTGCACGGTCTGGGGGATTGACAGGAAATCAAACCAGGCGACAAGCGTGGCAAAAAATGTGAGTGAGCTGCCGGGACACCGCGCCCGGCTCTCAGCCCGCTCGAGTCCTCCCACGCTGGGCGCCGCTGCCGGGCGCGTCTAGTTCCGGTCCCCACCCCTAACGGCGTCAAGGGGGACACACTGCGAGAGCGGCTTCCCCTCTGTGTCCCCAAACGAATCCCAACTCCTGCCATGTGGCTACAAGCCACTACCCATGCCTTTGAAACCCAATCGTGACATCTTGCCCTCAACACAATAACTCAAGGATTAAATGGACAAAATGGCGGCGAAGCTTTAAGTGCCAACCATAGAGAGGACCACCGCTGTGGAGAGAGCGTCGCTCTCTCTCCTCGGTGCTCCGCGGCCTTCCGGCTAGAGCGGGGAGGTGGGGCTGGTCTCCAAGTGCCCTTCTAGGAGTACGGAGCGCAGTCTCCATGGTGCTGGGTCCTCGGAACCGGGCCACGTGACTGGCGAAAGCTGTCGTGGAGGCGGAGGGAGGAGAAATGGGCGGGAGGCTTTGGGGATAGCTAGAGACCCGGCGAATACCAGGTTGTCATGGAGTCGTGGGGCCCTGCTCGCGCATGCGCCAGCTAACCCGCCTGGCTGGTCATGGAGCGGCGACCCTGGCCCTAGGTGAGAAAGGCAGGGCTCGCTAGGCTCCGGGCACAGGGAGAGCGGGGATGGGGGTGAGACTGAGAGGTTGGGATTGGGAGCATTGAGAAAGCAGGTTGGGAGCAGGTGAAAGAGGACGGAGAGCGAAGTGGGCCCGAGGGAGAACCAGGACTTTAGGGGACGGGGGCGCCAAAAATTGGGAGCAGAGGGATGCGCCATTCCTGGCTTCCTTTTAGTTGGTTTGCTGTGAGGGTCGGGCCCGGTGTGGGGAAGGGAATCTGGGGTGAGGTACAAATGGTGTGTAGGAACCGGGTTTGTGTGAGGGGCAAGTGGTGTGAGTCCCTTCGAGCATGTGTGCCTTGGCCTGGCCCTGGATACCTTTGCTCCCGCCGGAGAAGGACCTGAAGGCCTGAAGGGTCTGTGAATGGGCTGGTCAGTGGACATGAGGGCTGCTTACAGAGTGGGTGTCCAGGACCTTCTTTTAGGAGCTATGCCCAGACACAGGTGCACTGTCTATTTCAGAGGCCTGCGTTCCCCTACTTTTACTGGTTATTTCTCCTGGATGGCCGGCTAGCCAGGCGTGGTGCCAACGATAGGGACGTGAGGAAGAAGGTGGCTTGTGCCAAGTAAGAAGTCAATTGTTAGTGGGTGGGCAGGACAGTTTTGATCTGGACCCAGGGCCAGAGCCAGGCTTTCTGTTTATTGCCCAAGTTCTGGCAGTAGGTATTGCCTGGGCATTTGCCCTGGAGACTGGTTGTATGCCAGTCACAGCATAGTCCTGGGGTCTGCCCAGTTCTGCCCTGCTGAGTTGGCAGGCTAGTTGATGCCTGGAGGGCACGCATGCTGCCTGGTGCAGATGTCCTGTGGGCTGGTGCGAATGGATAGGTGGGCACCGTTACTGCGAGCCCCCCTTTTGAAGTGATCTGAGAACGTTCTCTAACCACATGGCCCCCTTTGAAAGGTGAGGATGGAGAGCGGGGTCCTGGACAGGACTTTTTCAGCCAGTTTTGAGAACGGGAAGGAGTGTGAAGGAGAATATGAATAATAGATAGGTGCAGTTTTCCACCGCTAAAATACACATTCTCCCGGAATGGCACTTCTAAAAATGCAGATTAAAAGAAGAAAGTGACTTCAGAGAAAACCTAGTCATACATTTGTGATTCTAACTGGGGTTACTCACGGGTTTATGGCTGATAAATTCACTTTCTACGTCCTTATCACTTTATTATATGTAAGCTTTCACCACACACCTCTCTGCACGCATGTCATACACGTGACACATTTAAAGGGAACGTGAGCTCTCAGGAATGTTGCCAAGTAGCTATAAAAGGAGAATGCTAAAAGCTGCGTGTCAGAGCCTTTCCTCTTAACCCTTTGATCAGTTGCTTCATCCCAAATTCAAAACTCCCCAGAGACTGTGGGTCACACCAGCTTTTAACTTGGTTGGTATACTTGTCCATGTGGTTTCATCTTAGAATAGGGGCTATATTGGACTGCACCTTATAATTAGACCTTGAGGTGATCATGGTGTTTGAAAAATGCAGTCTTGACCTTCAAGTTGTTCAAGTATTTTGGTGACTACTAAACTGCTTGTGTTGCCAGAGACTCTGCTGGACTGAGGTTTGTTAAAATTGATTATTCTCTTGACCACCTCACAAGTCTGTTGCAAAGTTGAAAATAAAGATAGACCCAAGGACTCAGGTTCTAGAGTGGTGGTTCTCAACTTTCCTAACAACACAGAGATAGAACCAAGGACTCTGAGGTTCTAGAGCGGTGGTCTTCAATCTTCCTAACACTGGGACCCTTTAATACATTTCCTCCTGCTGTAGTGACCCACAGCCACAAAATAATTTTGTCGCTCCTTTATAAGTGTAATTTTGCTCCTGTTAGGAATTGTAATATAAATATCTGTGTTTCCTGACTCTTATGTGACTCCTGTGAAAAGAGGCCTTTTGATCCACAAAGGGTCTGGGACCCACACACAGATTGAGAACCAGTGTTCTAGAGACAAATAATGACTCTAGTGTAAGAAGTGAAAAACGGACGTGAGCGGCAAGTGCCGTGAAGCACACTTCCCAGAATGTCACCCTCTACCAGTTTATGTGAGCGTTTACTAATTTCCCATTATGAATCTTACTGTACACTGTCTTAAGGGCTGCTGGGAAATACCACCTCTCTGTTTTTCTGCCCAGAGCTTCCTCTGGTGTGCTGCATGTGAGGCCACTTCCTCCAAAAGAAGAGAGGTGTGTGTAGCTCTCTGTTCTCACATGGGCCTCCTCAGCTGGAACACTAAAGCTTTTTTTCTACTTGAGCAGAATGTTATCAAAAGCAGAGACTCTCATATTTTTAAATCTTTTGCATCTAAAATAGACACTTTACCATTTTAAAGTCAGTTGTGTGGGTTTTGTTTTTCTTCTAAAATGCCACCAATTCCCCAGGATACAAAGTCTTAGAATCTAACGGATTTGTCAAAGTTTTACTATTTTGATTCTACAGTCAATACTCTGTAAATTCCCCGTGAACCAGAGTAAATTCCTAAGTGTTTTTCTGTGGCTCCACTGACTACACTTTAATAGCTAACATCTTAATAACTCTTCATAGTCTTATGTCAGGATCATAGAGACTAAATGGGGATGCTTTCTCTAAAATGTCTGTAAAATATTCTGTTTAGTAAGATATTGTGACGTTTTCTCAGATTCTTAGTTGCAACTGCCTTGACCTGCCCTTCTAATCTGGATCAAAGCTGGTCAGACCTGCGTTAGTCTGAATACCATCTGGAAGCTACTTCTAGTTTCATTTTAAAGAAGGTTCTATTCACTTTTGTTTTGTTTTTGGTTTTTTTTTTTTTTGGTTTTTTGAGACAGGGTTTCTCTGTATAGTCCTGGCTGTCCTGGAACTCACTCTGTAGACCAGGCTGGCCTGGAACTCAGAAATCCGCCTGCCTCTGCCTCCCAAGTGCTGGGACTTAAGGCGTGTGCCACCACCGCCCGGCTTCTATTCACTTTCAAACAGTATTATTTTAGGAAAATCACACTGTGCACATTTGTTAGGTTTCATACAAAAGGATCCTGCTTTAATTAGAGATACAGCTTTACGTTTCCATCTGTTTTTTAAACAGGATTGTCCAGGCTATCAAACATCCACGTGGGTGTCATTGTTTATCACTGGTATGGAGGGTTAAGCATGTGACTGGTGGGAGAGTCACATGGTATGAACTGGACAAGGCTGACAAACCTTCATGAGTTAGATGTGGGGCAAAATGACTTTTACTTGGAGTCGAATTTAGAATTTCCTCCCATTCAGATCAGTTTGTGTCCCTTTAGTCCACTGCACGTCTATAAGCATGTGAGCAAGAGGTTGCTCAAGAGTGCGTGGACTCATGTGTCTCCTGCTCATTGTACTGTGAGGCTCTGCTCTGCTGTTTCTCACGAGGTCCTGAACTAGCAGAAATGTTCAGGTGTGGCACTTGAAGATATTCCAGGCCAGTGCCACTTAGCTGAGGTGTGTGGTTTTCCTTAGTACAGCTGTGTGGAGTCATGAGTGGATTGTGAATTCAGTAATTTCTGGGCTTTTCCTACGCCTACCCAGTTTCATCATCGTTTTCCTTGGTACTACCCTCTTCCCTCTTTTCTTACCCCCGAAGTCCCTTGTTTTTGTTTTAAGACAGGATCTCACTAGGTAGCCCAGGCTGGCCCAAAGCTCATTATATAGACTAGGTTGGCCTCAAACTCGGAGATCTGCCTGACTTTGCCTCCTGAGTACTGGGTGAGTGCCACCACTCTCACTGCTCCTTAGTTAATATCCAGTCTTTTCCAGTGTGCATGACTCCAAGGCGCTGCCCATCTGTCCTGTGCGTCTGCTCTCCCATCTCTTCCCCCACCCCCATTGTCTGTGCACAGCATTCTGCTCTGACCTCCCTGGCCATTTTACTTCTGAGTATATCAAGTTCTTTCTCCTTTCAGCCTCCACATTGGCGTGGAACACACTGCACAGTCTACCTATGGCCTTTGACCTCACTACTGTGTGCTAACTCCCCATTCTCCAGATTCCAGCCACATAGCACTTTTCTGCTGCCCCAGACAATTAGCCTCACACCTTCATAGCCTGTCAAAGCAATCATGAGTTGTATGACTACTTGGTTAATATCTATTGTTTTCTCTCTAGATCACAAGCTCCAGGAATCATGCAAACACAAATTATTCTATTCTCTGAATCCTCAGTATAGTACAATGGCCAATTACAGGAAGCACTTAATACAATTTTTTTTTTGTTGTTGTTGTTGTTGTTTTTTCGAGACAGGGTTTCTCTGTATAGCTCGGGCAGTCCTGGAACTCACTCTGTAGACCAGGCTGGCCTCGAACTCAGAAATCTGCCTGCCTCTGCCTCCCAAGTGCTGGGATTAAAGGCGTGCACCACCACTGCCAGGCTACATTTTTTTTTTTTTTTAATACACATTTCTGAATGTAATGTATGTGAGCCTTACCTCTTCCATTGCAAAATGGGGTCACAACTGAGGAGGGTACTGTAAAGGTCGAGACTAACATTAACAGCAGTAAATGTTACATATCTTTATGTAGTATAAGTACTTACATTTAAGTTTTTTATTTCTTTTATGTGTGAGGTGTTTTGTTTGCGTGTATGTCTGTGTCCCCCTTTGTGCCTAGTGCTCACAGAGGCCAGGGAGGGCATTGTGACCTCTAGGGCTCGAGTTGTTGTGAGCCACCATGTGTGGGCTAGAACTCAACCCCTGAGTCCTCTGAAAGATTGCCAAGTGCTCCGAACTGTTGAGCCATCGTTCTAGCCCACCCCTTGTAAGCACTTTTTACAGTAAAAAAATTTTTTTTTTATTATTTTACTGTTTCACTTTACAGCCCACCTACTGCCCTCTCCCAGTTACCTCCTCTCACAATTCTTCCTGAGTAAGCACTTTAAAAATATGCTGTGTGTACATAAAAGTGTTTGCTTTTATGTGGTGATGCTGGGATCACACTTAGGCTGTAAGCATACTAAGTAAGTGCTCTGCCACTGAGCTATACCTTCAGGCCTGGAAGACTTTTGTGGTTTTTCTGGTTTTTTTTTTTTTTTGTTTTTTTTTTTTGTTTGTTTGTTTTTTTGCTTTTTTGTTTTTTGTATAATTTAAGTTAAAAAAAAAGTAGCATATAGAGAGATGGCTGAGGGGTTAAGAGCCCTCTTCCAGAGGACCTGGGATCCGACACCATCACACAGACATATGTATAAGGGGAAACACCAATGCACATAAAATAAAAATCATTAAAAAAAGTGGTGGATGGGGCCAGTGCGATAGCTCAGCAGATGAAGGTGCTTGCCACCTGACAGGACCCACGAGGTGGAAGGATATGACCAACTCCTGTCAGTTGTCCTCTGACAACTGTGAGTCACGGCACATGTGTGTGCATACACATGTATATGTGCACACAAAAAGAAACCAATAAAATAAATGTAAAAAAGGCTTTTGAAGTAGTGTGTGTGTTTGTGTGTGTGTGTGTGTGTATGTATCTGTGTGCGTATGTATCTGTGTGTGTATGTATCTCTGTGTGTGTGTGTGTGTGTGTGTATGTGATATTGATTGTACTCTTAGTACTTTATTCTAAGAACTGACAGGTTTATTTGAGAAACTCTAATGTTGAGCGGTGGCACTAGGTCACAAACCACATATGTCTACTGGGAAAGCACGCCTTGCTGGTTGATGTTACCTCTCCTCTCCTCAGGGAGGAGGTGAGTTTATTTGGTTACCCATTTCAGAAAGCCTAATCAAATGTCCCTTTGTTAGCAGCTCACAAAGCTCCTACTGAATGTGTTTGCGTGCCTTGAATGCGTGCCTTGAATTCAGAATGGAATTAGAGGGGCTGGTGAAACTCCTTCTGGGTGGAAACCATTCTGTTTAGTAAACTTGAAGCTTGGCCAGCTGAGACCACACAGAGAATTTGTAGCTGAAGTGGGTGAGGCTAGCGTTCTTTGCCCTTACTTTCCTCACCCTTTGGTTCACCTCCTTCGTGCTGCAGGTAATGACTGCTTATGTAATTGTTTTCCATAGCGTGATCCATATGCAAAGAGTACCTGTGATCCAGCTTCCGGCCTCAGACATGGAGAGGAAAATCCCATCCAGAGAGAGTCCCAGAAGACTCTCTGCCAAGCCAGGCAGGGGCACCGAGATGAAAAAACTAGCCCGACCACTTGGCGTGGTGCCTGCTGACTCAGACAAGGACTCTGGCTTTTCAGGTTAACTATATCTTACTTACTCTCCTGCCTTTTGCGGAATGATTTGCATGAAAACCTTCCTCCCTGAAACTCATTAGTGTAAGAAAAACAAGAAGCTTTCCCACACAGGATAAATAACTTTATCTGAGCTCTTACACATAGTTAATTCTGAGAACGAGGGTGGTAGTGGAGGTAATTCTGTGGTATATCTTATGATCTATTTGTCTATCTATCACAGCACCTTGGAGTTAATTCTGAAAAAATATGTGATATTCTTTTTCAATTAGATTTTCAACTTTTAATCCTACATTTCAAACTATAGCTACTAGAACAAATATCTAAACATGGGCTGGAAATATAGCTCAGTTGTGGAGTGCTTGCCTAGTATTCAGGAAGCCCTAGGATGGACCCCAGCACTTTATGAAACTGGGTGCGCTAGTTCTCTGCTCCTGTAGTCGCATTACTAGAAGGTCGGAATGGGAGGATCACAAGTTTGATGTCGTCCTTAGCTACATACGAGTTCAGTTCTCCTGTTTGAATTATAGGAGATCCTGTCTCAAAGACAAGTGTTTTTAAAAATACTCTGAATTCTGTTATGCTAATTTTCTTTTATATGACAGGGAAAAAAAATATTACTGCATCTTGTTGCCATGTAACAGTGTGAAGGTCACTTAAAAGTAATATAGTCATGTATTACGTAACAAGAAGCTGGTCCTTATGTGAGTTTTATCCTTGTGTGAACACTAGATGATATAGTCTGTTATATACTTAGACTATACGGTATAGTCACTATCACATATGTGGCTTGTCATTGTCTGAACCTTCTTTATGCGGTAAGTGATTATCATCTGTTAAGATAACACTGGCTTAGAAAGTAATTTTGCTATACTTAAAGAAAAGTCCCTTCCTTCTAACTTTTTCCTAATTACTATATTTTGTGCTTAGACTGTAAGCTACCTGACCTATCTGTAAACTCTATTAGAGATAAGAAAGTAGAACAGGGGGCTGGAGAGATGCTCAGCAGGGAGAGCACTTGGTGTTCTTGTAGAGGAATAGGTTCAGTGTCTAACACCCACATCAGTTGTTCACAGCCACTTGTAACTCTAGTTCCAGGAGATTTGACCCTCTTGTTGTCTCTGAGGCTCTTGCATGTATATGGTGCATGTATAGACAGACTAGTAGGTGCGTGCACACACACACACACACACATACACACATATACACACACATACACACATACACACACACACACACACACACAAAAGAAAATAAACAAATCTTTGAGCTGGGTATGGTGGCACACGCTTTTAATCCCAGGACGTGGGATGCAGAGACAAGTGGATCTCTGAGTTTGAAGCCATCAGGGTCTACAGAGTGAGTTCCAGGTCACGAGGGCCCCATGATGAGGCCTTATCTCAAACCAAACCAAATCAAACAAAACAACAACAACAAAAAAACTAAACCAACCAAACAAACCTCCCCAAACAAATTTATTATTAGTATTAACTTTCCCTTTCCTTCCTTCTCTTTCCTTCCCTTTTTTCCTTTCCCTTCCCTTCCCCTTTTCCCCTTCCTCTTCCTTTCCCCCTTCCCTTCCTTTCCCCCTTCCCTTCCCCTTCCCTTCCTTTCCCTTCCTTTCCCCTTCCCTTTTTCCCCTTCCTTTTCCCTTCCCTTCCTTTCCCCTTCTCTTCCCCTCCCTCCCCCTTCCCCTCTTTCTTTCTTTCCTTCTTTCTTTCTTTCTTCTAAAGATTTATTTCATGTATGTGAGTACACTGTCACTCTCTTCAGACAAACCAGAAGAGGGCATAGTATCCCATTACAGATGGTTGTGAGCCACCATGTGGTTGCTGAGAATTGAACTCAGGACCTCTGGAAGAGCGGTCACTGTTCTTAACTGCTGAGCCATCTTTCTAGCCCTTCTTTCTTTAAAAAAATTTTTAAATTAAAAAAAAATTTTTGAGACAGGGTCTCTCTATGTAGTCCTGTCTATCCTGGAACTTAATATGTAGACCAGCTGGGCCTTGAACTCATAATGATCCTCATGACATGGTAGATGGCAGAAGCACCATTTCACATGTTCTCAAAAAACAAATCTTTGAAAAAATATTTAAAAGAAAAAATTGATAATAGAGCAAATTTCATTGTTAGCTGTTGTCTTAGTTTGGGTTTTACTAAGTTTTACATGTGAACAGACATGATGACCAAGGCAAGTCTTACAAGGAATAACATTTAATTGGGGCTGGCTTACAGGTTCAGAGGTTTAGTCCATTATCATTATCATCAAGGCAGGAACATGGCAGCATCCAGGCAGGCATGGTGCAGGAGGAGCTGAGAGTTCTACATCTTCATCTGAAGGCTGCTAGCAGAATACTGGCTTCCAGGCAGCTAGGAGTAGAGTCTTAAAGCCCATGCCCACAGTGACACACCTACTCCAACAAGGCCACATCTCCAAATTGTGCCACTCCCCAGGCCAAGCATATACAAACCCATCACAGCTGTCCTGAACCTTACCCAAACAGGCTGGCTGCATCCCTCCATGAGCCTCTTAATTTTGTGCTGATGCTCTTCTTTTATTTCTAGGTCTGAAGGTAGTCAGTGGCTAGAACTACCCTTGCTATGCAGCTAATGCCAACAGTGTTGTCCCAGGAGATTCTCAGGGTGATGGGGGGGGGGGTACTCAGGCTTAGTATGCTGAGAATGGAGCTTTTCTAGGGAAGGATTTATACCCAGGCATACACATATTTCCAGGTGTTACTAGGTTCCACCCAGGTTACTGATTTACTAATTTATAGTAGGAAATGCTGCTGTTAGGAAATCTAGGACTCTTCCCTTCTTAGATTGGTATGCTTCCTCTCATAGTCATGCTGAATGAGATGCTACGTTATAAATAGACTCTTACTCAGAGAGGGGCAGCACTGACCCAGGGATTAGAACAGAGGAATTAGTGTCCTACCCAGGGCCAGGACAGTCCAGGACAGGGAAGGGTGAGCCAGCCTGCAGCACTGTGGCTTCCCTTCTCTGAATGTAATTGCTTACTAGGCTTGCCTCATGAAGCTCACCTGAAGTGTCTAGTGAAGATTTAGATCCCTAAACCCTCCTAGAGATTGTGGTACTGCGGCTGGGGAAGGGCCTAGAAAGTGGGTCTAGAAAACAAGGTTGAAGGTCTGGAAAACACTGAGGGCTTTTTTCTCTTTCAGTTTCACACACTTGCTTTTGCTCTGTTTCTAGATCATATGGTAATGCATGCTCCTTGTAAAAGTTTAAACTCTTGGATGAGTCAAAGAAGAAAACAAACTTTACCCACAGTCCTTCAGTTTGTAATTCCCAGGACCATTGGCTTTCAGCTCCTTCTCCTAAAGTCTAACCGTGTCAGTCCAGTTTTAGTAAGTACTGTACTGATGAGACACAGTGGCAGGGACACAGTCGCCCCCACTCCTGTTTCAGAAGGTGGCTCCAGTAAAAGCTACTGGTCATTCTTGGGGCAGGGTCCAGGGAGATGGTCACTACCTGAGTTAGTCCAGCTACCTTGGATATGATGAAATTTGTACTTGATCTTAGCCAAAAGGCTGAAAAGCACTTTGGTAAAATTTGCAAAACTAGGGTTAGAGAGAGGGCTCAGTGGTTAAGGGAACTGTCTGCTTTCCAAAAGACTCAGGTTCAATCCCCAGCACCCACATGGCAGCTCATAACTGTCTGTGATTCCAGTTCCAACAGATCTTACACCTCATACCAATGCACATAAACTATTTTTTTTTACAAAATTTCAAAATCAAGATGGAGTGTGTTTTCTATTTTAAAATTATTTTTTCAAATTTATTTCCAGAAATTTCAAATCTAAAGAAAAGTGATTGAGTCCTTGACCAGAAAGATACTTTCTTCAGATCCACGGGGAATTACTGGTTTTGCCTTACTACCATCCCTTCCCTGCATACATTGCTTAACTGTTTGAAAAGTAAACTTCAAACACTTAGCATTTATTACTAAGTCTTTAGTCTAAATATCAGAAGCAAAGACATTTCTCAATATAATTATAATGCCACCCTCACACCCAGGAAAGTCAGCCCTCGTGGGAGACTGTAACCACAGTATGACTGAATTCCCCTGTTAGCCTACTGAAGTCCCTATAGCATTTGTTACTGTCTTTTGGCTTTTGGATCCAGCATCCAGTTGCTTTTTAATCTTATTTAATCCAGAGTAGCTATCCATCTTTTCTTTCCTTTTCTTTATGACATTGACATCTTTGAACAAGACAGAACTGTAGTTTGATAGAATATCCCACATTCTGGATTTTCTGATAGCCTCCCCACGTTTGGAA
>JAJTUV010000097.1:1307500-1409700 GCA_021653895.1 Mastomys natalensis
CTTGAGATGGAACCCAGGGCTGCATACTTGCCAGGAAAGCTCTTTGTTAACTGAGCTAATGTTGGTGAGCGTTTAGAGTAGCCCCAGATACTTCTGCGGAAGGTACATGGTCCTTGGGTTCATTTTAGCAGGTTGCATTCCTTCTATATGGAAGTTACATAGGGAGAATATCTGTACTGTCTCCCATCACCATAACCATGGTACCTGACAGGAAGGTTTATGTTGGTCATAGTTTCAGATGGTGTCAGTCCTTTGAGGCAGAAGCTACAGTGGAGCAGCTCTGCCTGTGGAGGTAGAGGTGTGCAGCAGTGGGCCAGGAGCAGAGAAAGCAGCCCAAGCCAGAGCCTGCAATAACCTGCGAAGCCATCTACCAGCCAAGTCACTACCTCGAAACCTCTATGCCTTTAAGATAGAGCCACAAGCGGGGATCAAGCATTCAAAACATGGGCCTGTGGGAGACACTTCAGATGCAAACCATAGCAGCATCCTTTTACGGCCTGTGTACAGGATTCCCAGTAAGCTCACATGTGCTCAGCAAAATCAGTCTTAACAGAGTGGTTGGGGCAGCAGGAGGAGCAGTTTAGCGTCAGCTTTGACAACTGATGTAAGTCTCTTTTCCTATCACTGTGATAAAGTACTCTGACAAAAGCAACTCATGGGAAAAGAGTTTATTTCAGCTCACAGTTCAAATTATAGTTCACCATGGCAGGAGAGTCAAAGGCAGCAGGGGCTTGAAGCAGTTTCGTACACACACCCACAGTCAGGAAGCAGGGAGCAATAACTGTTGGCGCTCTGCTCACTTCCTTCTCTGTATATAATCAGGGCAGAATCCCTGCCCTGGGAGTGCTCCTGCCTATAGTCAGGCCTTCCCACATCAATGAACCTAACGGATAATCCCTCACAGACGTTCTCAGAGGCTAAACTTGATCTAGATAATTTTTTACAGGTGTGCCTGGAGGCTTGTCTCCTAGATAACTGTAGTTATCACTCACCATTTATATCAGAAAATTCAGGACAGAGGGATTTTCATTTTAACATGGATAAAAATTTTAATTGACTTTGTTTTTTATATTTTGTATCTTACGGCTCCAGAGCCTCTGAGGATCGTAAGAATGTTACACTTTCTCCTCACTTCTCAAAGACAGTTTTTAAAGTAATGACCTGGCCCTGGTGACATGGCTCAGCAGGTAAGTCACTTATCCCTAAGGCTGACAACCTAGTAGCAGAGAATTGACTCCCACAGGTTGTCCTCTGTTCCCTACATGTGCAGTATGACATGCACACCCCACCCCATCCATCCATACAACATGTAACCAAAAAGTTGTTAAAATAAGAAAATAAAGATAACCATTTAACTTTGTAGTCTTCAACTCATTTCTCTTGTGATCTGGTGATGATTGCTTTTATACACACCCTGATTGACACAGGGCTTTCTAAGAGTTTTGAAGAAAGTCAAGCAGAGTAGTTAAACCTGTGGAGCGGGAAAGGTAGTTACCGAACAGCCAGTGTACTTCCCAGCCTTCAAACATGCACAGAAACACCTATCAGAGATGTCCCTTTCTATTTAAGGAGTCCGTGGCTCCTCAGGAGCTGGGTTATGAGCCGTTAGCTCAAGTGAACTGACCGCTTTTCTGCCCACCAGATGGGGGCTCAGAATGTTTGAGCTCCGCAGAGCAGATGGAGTCGGAGGACATGCTGAGCGCGTTGGGCTGGAACAGAGAAGACAAGCCGAGGCAGACCTCCAAAGCTGCGAACAGCGCCTTCCCAGCGCTGTCCCCTATGCTCGTCATGAAGAACGTGCTGGTCAAGCAGGTGAGGAGGAGTGTGGTCCAGAGTCTTCACAGATGAGAGGTTAAGAGCTTCCCGTGCGCTCGTGTGCAAACACTCTCTCTCCGAGGACAGAATTCCAGAACGTGCTAAGAGTCACCTTCTGTCCAGGGAGAGAGAAGAGAGATGTTGTTGACTTTCAGCTACTCATGCTGTTGGCTCTTGTTTTCTGATTTTAATTTTTTTCTTTAAGCTATGTATGTGTGTGTGTTATGCAAATAGTCTACCATGCCTTCCTCTGACCTGAGGGCACCTGAGCTCACATGCACACACACACTCATACTGAAATTTATACATACTCTTAACACACAACACACAACACACACACACACACACCACACACAGAGGGAGAGGGAGAACTGAGAATGTGCAGCCACATTCAGGAGTGAGTGAGGTAGCTTTTCCAGCAGAGGGACAGAAGGACAGAAGGACTGCTGGTCAGACTGCTAGGCTAGTCAAGAGATGAGAAGCTTAGTGACAAGCTACCTCCATGGAGTCACTTCTGAGTTTCATTTAGTTTTGGAGTGTCTTAGTTTTGTTTTGAGACAGGGTCTTCAGTAGCCCAGGCTGATCTTGAAATCCTTGTGTAGCTGAGCATGGATTTAAGGAAATTACACTCTCTGATCTTACTGCCTCAGTTGGACCTTACCTGTGCCATTATTTCATCTGCTTCCAGTTTTCTTTTTCTGAGTGATAGCTCTTGATTAAAAACAGGTGTTTCAGGCTGGAGGGATGGCTCAGCAGTTAGGAGCACTAGTTCTTCCAGAGGACCCAAGTTTTGTCCCAGCACCTATGTTGGACTGCTCACAACCATCTGTAACTCCATCTCCAGGGGATCTGACACGGGTGCCTGGGTGCATGCACTCGTGTGCACATACTTATTCACAGGCACATCACACGTACAGAGATGGGATTTAAAAACAATAAACTCCCCAGATTTCTCCTCAAGTTTTCCCTTAGGAAAAAGTTTTGTGTTTGTTTTTGCTTTTGCTTTCTTTTGTTTTAAAGTATGATGCAGATGTCAGTGGATTTCAGACACTCCCCCTGTTGTCTTAAGGGCTCCCTGTGTATGGGGGACACAGCCATAGCTGAGCAGCCTCTGCCTTTGCCTCGGGTGGATGCTGGAGGCTGCACTCCTCCACTGTGGATGCAGCTGCTCTCTTCCTTTGTTTACAGGGCGGCAGCTCGTCCCAGCTCCAGTCCTGGACCGTCCAGCCCTCCTTTGAAGTGATCTCAGCTCAGCCGCAGCTCTTTGTCCTCCATCCACCTGTGCCGTCTCCTGTCAGCCCATGCCATGCTGGTGAGAAAAAGTCAGAATCCAGAAACTACCTGCCTATTCTAAATTCTTATACCAAAATAGCCCCCCACCCAGGCAAAAGGGTCCTCAACTCAGAAGACAGAGGAACGAGTGGGGCACCGAAGAAGATCTGCACAGAGAGACTGAGGCCAAGCTTGTCTTCCAGTGAGCCAGCCAAGACTGGCCGTGTGCTGTCTAGTCCTTCCACTCCAGCCCCACCCAGCTCCAAACTCACCGAGGACTCAGCTCTGCAAGGAGTCCCCTCCCTTGGGGCTGGCGGAAGTCCACAGACTCTTCAGCCTGTGTCGAGCAGCCATGTGGCTAAAGCTCCCAGTCTGACCTTCGCTTCACCCGCCAGTCCTGTGTGTGCATCAGACAGCACTCTGCATGGCTTAGAGAGCAGCTCCCCTCTCTCTCCACTGTCAGCCAGTTACAGCTCACCTCTGTGGGCTGCGGAGCCCCTCTGCCGCAGCCCAGACATCTTCTCCGAGCAGAGGCAGAACAAGCATAGGCGCTTTCAGAACACCCTAGTGGTCCTCCACAAGTCTGGTCTGCTGGAAATCACTCTGAAAACCAAGGAGTTGATTCGTCAGAACCAAGCAACTCAGGTGGAGCTGGACCAGCTGAAGGAGCAAACCGCAGATGCTTATCGAGGCCACCAGGAGCAGGGCTCCTCAGGCGTGGGCCAAGTTTGCAGGCATCACTGACATCTGGGTCTAGTCATTCAGCCAGTGACCTAGACACATTGTCTGATCACCCAGACATATAGCACAGAAGCATTTTCCAGTTATTGTGTTAAGTCCTTTGCTATTACAACTACACTTGTTTTCCACAGCCTATTTAAGAGCTTTTCTTTCTAAACATCACCCACGAAGCCACGTGCCAGTCCCTGACTGCTGTCTTAGTCTGTGGTCCGTGCACAGGTTAAGAGTGTTTAGGTTCCTCTGAGGACCTCCAGCTGGAGGTATCCGTGAGTCCCTTGTCCTTAACCTGCAGGCACTTAGCTGGATCGTGGGGCAAAGGAGAGATGGCTGTATGTGTTTCTTCCAGCTGTTACTTCCCATCTTCCTCCTCACTGTCCAGGACCAGGGTACAGTGACATGGATGGGTGTACACAGTGACACTTGTCCAACCAAGGAGTAGGTGTCCTAAGGATCCCTTCACTGTCCTCCCTCAAGTATGTTAGTCACGGAGAAAAAGAAGAGGATCTGTTTTCATTCTACCAGGTGGTGTGCCTGTTGCGTGAAACCTAAAATGCCTTGGGCACAGGTGCCTGGGTGCAAGCATTTAGCACACAAGGCTTTGTACACTCGAGAGTTACAGGGAGGGCAACTGGTTGTTTTTTGAAATCCCCTAAAAAACCAGGGGGGGGTGGATCTCGGAGTCAGGGTGTTGGCCAAGCCGAATCATCCCCAACCAAAAAGGGAGGGGCCCTCCCAAAATTTTTCCGTTGGCCAGCATATACAGGGGCGGGCCGCCGACAAAACACACACACCAACAACACACAACACAATAATTTTATATAAAAAAAAAAATCAAGCTATATCAAATAAAAAAAAAAAAGAATAAAAACTAGGGCCCTTAGTTTTCCCAGGTTAGGTAAAATCCAAACCCCCGCTGTCCCCTTGGGTTTTCCTCACCCAGCGCCTGGGGAAAAAATGGCGAAAATTTAATTAAAAAACCCCCCAAAGGCCCCAAAAAATCAGAAAGGATTTCCTGTTTTCACATTTTTGGGTTCTCACGTTCCCCGTATGATGGGGCCAAGGACGGTTTCTCTCGGTTTGGGGAAACTAACCCCCCCTTCAGGCTGGGAGATTTTTTCCCAAAATTTGTCTGGGAAAGGGCAAAGGGTAAGACCCCTTTTTAAAAATTTTTTTCCTCCGGGGGAAATTTTTTTTTAAAAAAGAATTGGTTTTTTTTTTCCATTCTTTTTAGGAGAATGCCCCTTTTGGGGTTTACTGGTAGGTTGTTATTTTTACGGTTCCCCCATCTAAAAGAAAATGCCAGGTTGGCTTACGTGCCTAAGATATTGATTAAATTAAAAGGGGTTTAAAAAAATCAATTTTGGGTTTTTATCTTTTCAACATAAAAATTTGCTTTTCTTTTTAAATTTTCCAAAAATAAGTTTAGTTTTTTTTGGGCCCCGCTTAGTCCTTGTTTTTGTACCCCAAATCCCTGGGTTATTGGGCGTTTAAAAAGGGAAAACCCCAAAAAAATTTCGGAAAAACTTTTAAAAGGTCAAGGCAGCCCGGGGCCCCGGGCCCTGATCTTTTTGTGTGCAGAAGGGGAAGCCCTTTCTGGGAGCCTGTCCCTCCCTGGGCCTTTTGGTTTAAGTTTGGATCTCTCTGTTGGGGTTTTTTTTTCCCCCTTCCTGTCCCTAAAAGATGTTAAAGACCAGGACCTCCTGCGAGGGTGGGGGGTTCCCCCTCAAGTGTCCCTTATTAAGGCCCTGAATTTTCCCGGTGTTAGCTTTTTCCCTTTGGCAGTAAGAGGGAATCCCGTTTAAAATAAACTTGAAAACGCTTTGGCCAAGGAACCGGCCTTGGGGAAGTCCAAAAGGTAAAAAATTTTTTGGTTTCCCGGTGTAAGTCAAGGGGTTAGTGCTGTTGGCCTTAAAGATTCTGGCGTTTTTTAGAAAAAAAAAAGTAATTTCCGAGAAAAACCCGGGGGCCTTTTTCAGTTGTTTGAAACTGAAACCTTTGAAATTTTTTACTAAAAATTTGGGTTTTTTATTTCTTTGTCATTTTTTTTTTTCTTTTGATTAAGGAAAACTCTGACTGTTCTTCCCCTTTTTGGTCCTTTGCAGACAAGTTTTTTTCTTTGAATATCGGTTTTGGCCTCAGCCACCCCCCGGGGGAGAGAAAATTTAAAAGGTTTTAAAGAAAGTGTGAAGTTATGTTTAAAAGGGGGGAAATGAAAGAAAAAAAAAAAAGCCTTATTAAAGCTTTTGGGGTTTTTTTTTTTTTTAAGCAAAATTTCAAGGCCCCGGGCCTGTAGCCCTGGGAAATTTGCCAATTTGAGGCCGGGGCCCCCTTAAAACTAACCCCCCTTTTTTCCCTTTTCCCCCCCTGAATTTCAAAATTTTTTTGGTTTGTTTGAATTGGTTTTTTTGGAGTCTTCCAGACTTTATCTTTTTTATAACCTGAAGTTTTCCAAATTGAGGTTTTTTTTTTTTTTTTTTTTTTTTAAAGGGTTTAATTTTTTTTTTTTGGCCCAAAGAAAATATCATTACTGGGTAGACCTTTAATAAATTCAAGGGCCCCCTTAGCCAATTTTTTGGTAGGCCTTTGGTACTAGGAACCCCTGCCCATTTCACCCTAAAATTTCGGATAACCTGGGGTTTTTAAAGGAAAGCGGAGCCCGGGAAACGGGGGGCTCCCGACTTGGTGTTTCCTCCAAAAAGCCCCAAAAAAAAAGGGCTTGCAGGTTTTAAGCGGGGTGGGGGGGGGAAAAAGGCCATCATGGCTTCCCCCGTTGGCATGTCACAGAGAGAACTTAAAAAGGCAAAATGGCTAGGTTTTATACGGGAGAAGTAAAGCCCGTCAAGTGAAGTTCTTGTAAAACAGAAGTTTCCACCCCCCTCGTTTTCCCGGGGAAAAATTTTCCCCTTCCCCATCCAACCCCAGAACTGTTCCTGGCATTTTGACACTGGGGTGTAAGGGCTTGCTTATGAAAAAAATCGCGGGTTTTGGGAGTGTGAAGCCTGTAGAACTATTTCTGCCCACATATGGTCCGTGACTTTACAATAGGTTGAAGGCCCCCTAAAATGAGTTTAAATGGAAAAAGATGGTCGGAAGAGGTTCTGAAATAGAGACCCATCCCCCAAAGTGGTTTTTAGAAAGGGAGCGTGAAAATGACCCTGGGGGTCTTGGGGGAGCCCTGTCTTCGATGTGCACCCCCCCATGGGGATGCCCCGTTTTTAGGATGCCTTTTGTGAACATCCCCGTTTAACCGGATCTGGGGGGCTCCATAGTTCCATTTTGGGGGGAAGAGACGAAACCCCGGCTTTTTGGTTTTTATTTTTTTAATTTTTTTTTTCCCCGATGCTAAAATTAACCCAAGCTCAGCATGATACGGGTTAAGTGCCCTCTATCCCTTTATTTTTTATTTGGCTAACTCATTTTTGGGCTAATTACCTCTAAGGGGCTCCCCGCGTTATCCTTGTGACATCTTGGTAGGGGCACAAACCTATTTTAATTTCCTCCAACCCATCCTATTTCCACTAAACCCCCTAAATTTTTTCTCCCCCCAAAATTCACCATCCCCACCCCCCTCCCCCCAAAAACCACAATAAATGGAAATGTAAAATTTTAAAATTTCTTTTTTTGGGAAAAATCTTAAAGATTAACCAAAAAAAATACCAACCCCAAAAAAATGTGTGAAGACCCCTTGAAAAAAGGGTTCCTTTTATGAGGCGCTTTATTTCTAAACCCTTTTGGGCTTAGTCTGTATGTCCCCCCCACAACATTCTTTCTCATAAACCTGATTGCCTTGATTTCCCTCATCCCTATAAAACCCCCCAACCAAAAGGGTTGCCGGCCTTAATCCCGCACCAGGAAAGCAGAGACAAGGGGGATCTTTGTGTTGAGACCACCGAAAACAGAGAGTTCCGAACACCCCCAATTACCCCACTTCTAACCCAAAAAAACATTTATTAATTTTTTTTTTAAAAATTTTTTTTTTGGGGGAAAATCTTTTTATATGCCCGACAAATTTGAACTCTCCCATTCCCTCTCCCCCAAAGACAAAATCTATCTCTAAATATTATATCATCACACATCACTACTATCTACATCATCTATCTTTTATATTATTGTGCTAAATTAAAATGGGTATTGAAAGCACTTTTCAATTAAAACTCCCTATTTTCAAACTATTTTCATTTTAAAACATTTAAGTTCATTTAAATATCTCATTCCTCCTTTCATTTCCTTTTTTTCCCTTAAACAGGTTTCACTGAACCCGGGCTCTTACTTAATTCCCCAACCTTAATTTTTCTCCACCAACATACTTTTTACATATCTGGGTTTGCCCAAATATTTACCCCCCACTCCATTTTCCCCTCAATTTTTTTTTTTGGGGTTTTTTTTTTTTTTGTTTTGTTTTCAAGGGAAGTTCTCTTTAACCCCCCTAACCCCTTTATAAAAAAATTAATCAACCCCTTTTTTTTTAACAAAACCCAAATTCTTATACTAAAATAAAATTTTAATTCATCGTTTTTGTGGCCTTTTGCAAACAGGCCTTCATCAAAAAAATTTTTGGGTTTTGGGTTTTGGGTTTTTTTTTTTTTTTTTTTTTAATTTTTTTTTAACAAAAAAAGGGGTTTTATTCCTTTTAAAATCCCCCCCACAATCAAGATGAGTTTCTCCAGTATTTCAATAGAGAATTTAAAAATTTTCCTGTCATATCCTAAAGAGGGATTCCCTTTTGTTTTTTATTTTGTTGTTCGGTGTGCTTTTTTGCTGAAAAGAAGAAAAAAGGGTGTGGCCTGGAAACAAAATAAAACCCCCATTTCCCTTTTACTTTTTTTTCCCTTATTATTAAACAGGGGGGTCTGTTGAAAAGGGGGGTCGCATGTAAAGAATTCTCTTTTTTAAAATTGGGAACAACCCCCCTTTACCCCTGTTGGAATTCACCCCTTCCTTCTTGGGGGGGAATTAACTTCTCCCCAAAAATTTTTTATTTATTCCCCAAAAGGGGAACAACCAATTTTATTCTGCCGGCTTCTGGAAGGCATTTCGTGGTCAACTGCTAATTGGGCTTTTTTCCCAAAATCCCCCCTCTTTTCCCCAAACACCCCTTTTGGTTTGTTTTTTTGGGGGGGGTTATAAAAACTTTTTAGAATGCTTGAAAAAACCCACAATTCCCCCCAAAATTTAGGTAGTGAGAAAAATGGGAAAAGCCCAGGAAACCAATAACCAGAATTGGAACTGGTTTTAAATGGGGGGGGGTGGTTAAAAAAATAAGTTGGATTTAGCCGGTTTTCTGAAGGCCTTTTGGCAGGAGAATGCCTGTGTTCTCTGCACGGCTTTCAGGAGTGGCTTGAGAGCCTCAGAGTAAAAATAGATGCTTTAAATTTTCCTAGAGTTTTTAATCTCAGGAACTGCAGTGGCCCTGGAAGAGGCCCTTCATCCAGATAAAGGCCCTTGGAACAGCAGAGCTGTAGCCTCTGTTCCGAAAGCATTGCCCAGCAGGGAAGCACCCGGGAGCTCCTGGCACCCTTTGTTTGGGGGTAATAGTGAAAAATCAGAAGTGCTAAAAAACTGAGACCCCCTCTGACCTACTGACGGCTGTATCTTTACAGAGAACTGTATTAAAGTGACCATCTCCATTCACTTTTCCTAAATGAATACATTGTCCCTGGAGTGGCCAGAGGAGTGCTCCCCTGGCGATTCCTGAAGGCTCACTGGAATGAGCTGAGAGCAGACGTGAGGAGAAAGGCCGTTCAGTTTATTACAGGGAATCTCAGAAGAGCGCTGGCTCAGTAGGTAACCTAGCGAGGAGCAGGTGTCTCTGCCCTTTCACACAGCGTGTGGGAGAGAGGGAAGATGCAGGCAAGTCCAGGAGTAATGATATTTAAGAAGAATGTAGCTTCTATCAAAAGGTGACATTCCCTAGCCTCCCTTTCCAGGAGATGACTTGGGAAGGGACCTCTGACAAGTCTGGGCTTTCAACAGATAAAGGAATAATGGGATAAAGCCCCTTCTAGTGTCTGCTGTTAGCAAAGAGCCTTTAATTCAATCAGCATCCAAGGCTGCAGAGAGAGAGAGAAAGAGACAGAGAGAGAGACAGAGACAGAGGCAGGGCGTGTGTGCGCTGCGCATGCGTGCACTGCTTGCATACAGATGTGCAAGTGAAGAAACCTGAGCAGGAGAATCCTGGAAGTCTTCCTCTATTGCACTGAGCCTTGTTGCCTTAATATAGGGTCTCTCAGGACCAGAATCTCGGCAGTTTGGTTAGGCTCGCTGGTGAGCAAGCTCAGAGATAGGATCTGTCTGCCTTTGCTTCGCCAGTGCTGGGGTCCCAGGCACCAGCCGTCATGACTTTTTACAAGAGAGCTTAGAATTCAAACTTGGGTACTCACACTTGTAGAGCAAGCACTCTGACCCACCTGTCCCCCCAGTCCCTGGGGTGAAATATGTTGAGGTAAAATTCCCTGGGCTTGTTTGAACCTTCAAAGTTAGGAAGGAGGCACACACAGACACACAGCGGGTCTCACAGAACCAGCATCTTTCACATTCAGGGAAGCCTGACTCTCAAGCCGGGACCCCCTGTGAGTGTCTCATTCTCCTGCCCTCTGGTTTTAGGCAGGCCTCCGTGCCTCTCTTTCTTGAGGGACTGATCACAACCTAAGCAAACTGGAAGGGCAGCAGATACCACAGCCAACCAACAGACCCATACTCAGCCTGACAACACAGCAGGAGACATGGCCCAAGCGATTGTCCCCTGACTTCCACAGGCAGCTAGGTCACGGTGACCAAGGTAGAAGCCTCTTTCAAGGCTTTCCCAATAGATGGTCATCAAGCCAAAGTGTTGGTAGGTAAAAGCGTTTCAACCTTGCCCTGGTTTGTGACTCTCTTCACGAGGCGTTTTAGAGGCGTCAGCTGTGCCGGGAAGCCCACATTACTAACACTGCTGATTAGTCCAGTCAGGTCAGGTCACAGTGAGTGTACCAGTTCTGCTTATAACCACGATGGGCTTCCTTGGCCTGCCAACTACAGGAGAATTAGGATGATTGGACCTGACTAGAGCAGACTGTTTGTTGTTGTTGTTTGTTTTGTTTTTTAAAGATTTATTTATTTATTTTATGTAATGTGAGTACACTGTATGCTGTCTTCAGACACACCAGAAGAGGGCATTAAATCCCATTACATGTGGTTGCTGGGAACTGAACTCAGGACCTCTGGAAGAGCAGCCAGTGCTCTTAACCACTGAGCCATCTCTCCAGCCCACACAATTTATTTTTACTGTTGCTATTGTTTTGATTCAAAGGAAAAAGGAAAAGGGCATAGTCAGCGAGCAGGCACCGGCGAGCAGGCACCGGCGAGCAGGCACTGTCAGTACAGGTCAACCCCAAATGACTCCATGCTTAAAAATCCTTAAAAATCCTCAAATGTGGTCATCCTTCAGATACCCATTCCCTCCCTCAAAGATTTGTATTGTTTTCCCCCACACACTCCACCCAAGACCTCTAGGCCGGGTGATGCACAGTGCTTGCCTCAAATCTGCAAGGCTCTGGGTTTGAGCTTCAGGTACAGAAAATAAGGTGTTCTCTGTTGGGAAGCCCATCTGGCCCTGGGAAAGCTTGGCTGAGGTAAGTCACGTTTTGAGGTACTAGTTCTGAGCTTAGTACCAAGAGTGGTGCTACAAGGTGTAGGGTGAGTTAATACCTGGTTAGTGTTACAGTCTTAACCCTTAAGTACTTAGAGACTTAGGGGACAAGAGAGCCAGGAGTTCAAGGCCAACCCGGGCTACTTGATTGTTTTCACGATCTCGCAACCTCACGTGACCAAAGCAATGGCACTATTATTTCAGGGCAATAGATTCCTTAAGCTGTCAATGTGGTTTGTGTTCCAGGTGCTGACTTAGCTGTATGGTATAAAATGATGACTACTTAGCTTTCTGTTGCTGTGATAACCATCATGACCAAAAGCAACTTAGGAGAGGAACAGGTTTATTTGGTTTACACTTCCAGGTCTTGATCCATCATTGAGACTAACTCAGGTCAGAAATGCAAGAAGGGACTGAAATAGAAACCAAAAAGGAATATTGCCTGCTCCACCACCTTTCTTATACAGCCTAGACCCACCTGCCTAGGGATGGCACCACCCACAGTGGGCTGTGACCTCCTCTATCAGTCTCTCACATACATGACCAAGACAATCTGATGGAGACAGTTCTTCAATTAAGGTTTCCTCTTCCCAGGTAACAACTGGTTAGGCCAAGTTTACAATAAAAACTAACCACATGCCTTTGATCCCAGCACTCAGGAGGCAGAAGTAGGCAGATCTCTGTAAGTTTGAGGCCAGCAAAGAAAGATCCAGGATAGCCAGCACTACACAGAGAAACCCCATCTTGAAAAAACAAAACAAAACCAACCAACCAAAAACTGACTAGAATAATGACTAACACAGAGAAGGGTGCCAGTGACTGTTAAACCTTTGATAGTTTTGGTCTCAGTAGGCCTTAGACACTAATGTTGGGAGAAGTGATGCCTCCCGCTTGCCTCTTTTATTTCAAAGACCAGCACTTTGATAACCTTGGGGTAACAACAACCATTGATGAGGGCCAGAGGCCTCAGCTTAAGCTCCCAAGCTGAGACCAGAAGGCAGGTGCTGCCACAGGCACAAGCCATTGGTTGGTTGATAAGTTCACCCTCACACCCTACACCCAGAGAGTTCTCAGGTAGACTGTCCTGCTGGGTGACTCTCTAGTCCCCTGCATTTCCCGAAACACAGCCCCATCTGACCTCAGCAGCTGCCAGCAAGGGCACCCACACGTCCCGGCTTTCATCCAGCACTACCAAACACTTGGGAGGCACTGTTGACCCACCCTTGGAGCCCTGACACCTGAGCCAGGAGCACATGCGGGCCAGAGTGACGTGAGGTGGTGCCTGGTGTCCAAGGCACTTCATTCTGGAACTGTAATTCTGCAAGGCCTAGGGAGAGGGAGCTGAAGGCAGGTGGAAATTTAAGCTCAGGCACAGGGTGAAGCTCCGACAAGCAGATACTAGGGAATAGTGTTTGGTTTATTTAATTTTAATTTTGTTGTTTTGTTTTCTGTTTCAAGACAGGGTTTCTTTTTTAGCCCTGGTTGTCTTCAAACTCTCTGTTCAGCAGACTGGCCTTGAACTCAGAGATCCGCCTGCCTCTGACTTTCAGGTGCTGGGATTAAAGGTGTATGATACCATATCCACCTTAATTTTTATTTTTAAAAAACATCTTTACAAGTGTGTGTGCGTGTCTGTTTGTCTGTCTGTCTGTCTGCCTGCCTGTGTGGAGTCTGAGGGACAACTTTTAGGAGTTGCTTTTCTTCTACTAGGTGGGTCTGGGAAATCAAACTTAGCTCGTTACACTGAGTGTCTGTTACCTGAAGAGCAACTCAGAGGCCCAAACTTGATTTTTTTTTTTTTTTTTTTTTTTTTTTTTTTGAGACAAGGTTTATCTCTGTAGAGAGCCCGTGTGGTCGGAGCCTGCGTGGTGGGAGCCCGCGTGGTGAATGCTCCATTCCTGCAGGTGAGCTGTGCTGGTGAAGAACAGGAGGACTGGGTGGGCTGCACTGGCCTTAGTCCAAGACCAGCCTTCTTTTTGCTTTGTACTTACAGTCAGTTAGTCAGCAAATCGTCCAGCTCCCTGCCTGCCTCTGGCACCGGGCCCAGACACCCAGAATGCAGCCCTTCCTGGGCATATCCTGGAGAATACCTGCCAAATGGCTCTGTGCTTCCCAGCCTGTCCCAGGCCTCACCCCTCTTTATAACCATCCAGGCCAGGTGGGAGCTAAGGAACAGGATCAAGGTTGTCTGCCCCACCTTAGCTGGGCCTCACCTCTCTGGTGATTCAACCTCCAAGTGGTTAGTGCAGTCTGTCCTTCACACCTGTGATAACCCCCTTCTGCTCACACCTCCACCTTCAGATACACCACTGAGCTGCAGGCTCGGCTTCAGAGCAATAGCCTTTAGGACCTCTTAAAAAAAAAAAATCCATGCCAGGTCACACCCAGACCAGTTTTAGCAGCCTCTCTGGGAGGGAGGGCACCCTGTTCCACGCCCATCAGTAATTTCTGAAACTCCTTGGATGACTGCAAATGTGGAGACCAAGTGGGAGGTGGGGACCAACGCTCCGTGGGGTAGTGTGAGCGGAAACAGCTTGTGGGAAATGTAGAGTCCTGCTGCGTTTTAATAAGATCCCCAGGGATTTCCTGAACTGCCAAGGGTCAGGGACACCACCTTTTTTCCTGTCCAAGTGCACTGCCAGGAATTTTACACACACACCCACCCACACACACACCACGCATACACCACACACAGACACACACCACACACACCACACACACACCACACACACACATACACACCACACACACACACCACACACACATACACACACACACACCACACACACACACACCACACCACACACACACCACACCACACACACACCACACCACACACACACACACACACACACACACACACACACACACACACCATCTCATGCAATTCGCACATCCCTCTCAAACCAATAAGAAAACAAACCTGCAATCCATCCGGGAATTCTTATTTAATTAGCACTTATGTGAGACTGCGCTAGAGGCTTGGGCTAAAAGCAGGCTAGGTGGAGGCTGGGGAAGGTCTCAGAGGCTGATGGAATGTAGATAGCAATTTCTTCACTCACCAACTGCGTGTTTCTGGGCAACTTCCTCAGCCTCTTTGAGCCCGGGTTTCTATCTCAGGACAAGGCTAATTAATAATCACACTGCACAGGGCCGTGGCCACGACTGGGGGAACTTCCCTAAGCCAAGTACTCACCAGCCCTGGGACTAGGCTAGAGCAAGAAAGGACACTATTGTAACAAAGCCACAGGGTGGCAGTGAGGGAGGAGGCTACAGGTTGAAGAGCGAGGAGGGCTCAGTCCAGGAGCGTGCACAGCCCGGATGCTGCGGACCAGGCTGCTGGGTCCCCGCCCCTCTGGGACGCTATCTGTCCCCTGACCAATGCAGAGACGAGTCTCGGGTCAGCCTATTTTTGGTAGCATGGATCTGGGCTCCAGACGGCGTTCTTTCCCTGCTAAAGCCCTTTGTGGCTCGGAGATGCAAACATCCGGCAAGCTCTCGGGCCCTAGGGTGGGTCTCACGCGGATGGTCCCCGCTGACTGTGGCCTCCGGCGCGGCGGGCGGCGTCGCCCCCTCCCGGACGACGCGAGCACTGCATCTCCCCCTGTGTGGCTGGTGGCGAGGTGGAAACACCACCCCGACGCGTGGTCTGAGTGATCGGCGTAGGGGGCTCCAGGATCCTCCGAGCGTTCTGTTGTCTCCTGTAATTTAATTGTCTCTCCCGAACGCGTTGCTAATTAACTCCTTTCGCTGAGAACCGCCACACTCTCTCCCCTGCTGTTGTGGATTAATTACGCTGTGCTGGTGAGGGATTTCTCAGCCTAGGCGGGCTCTGTGGATGGTCCTCGCAGCCTAGGGCTGGCCTTCCTCTTCCATAGTCATGCCTGGGCCCTGTGAGCAATCTTTACCGTCTTGTACAAAACGCAAGAACAGTTTGCTCTTGTTCCTGCGACCTCGGCAGCTTGTATCCATCAAAACCAAATTTATGTTAATTTATCTCCTGTCTTTCCAGCTCTCAAATTATATACACCTTACTGCTTCTCTTCTTAGGCTCGATCCCTGCTGTCTTACCCACTGTCCACAGCACAACAGGCTAAGTGGAAGGTTTGCGACAGGGCAGAGTGGAACAGGTCACGCAGCACATCCACAGCACAGATAGGACTAGAACTCAGCTTTCCCGAAGCTTGGGCCAAACGGGAATCCGGGTGTGGGGCAGCAGTCTGTGGCGAAGTGCATCATGTTTGCCTCTTTAGGGGACATTCCAATAACTCAGAATCACCAGGCATGCGGTACTCAGTGGGGTGATCTTTTGGGGGAGGGCAGGGGGCACTGACTGGCTGGAACCTGTGAGGCCACTGCTCAATTCATTCATTGTCCCCTGCCCAGATGTCTTGCCGCTCCTCTTCCAGGGCTCCTTCCTGTGTACCCTTGTAATCCCACTCTCCCCTCCCAGTTTAAACCTTCCCTAGCCTCTGGTTCACCTCTCCTCTATCTCGTTTCAAGAACTTTAGTGACAAATGCCACCTGGAAATTGAAACTACTTTGTGAGGAGGTTACTAATGTCTAGGAGTAAAGGCTTCCCAAGCAGGCCAGAGAGGGGGTTTTCGGGTACAGGGAGAGCCGGAAGAGCTTGCATGCAGGACTGCTTTTTATCCTGAAGGTCTAGCTCTCAATGGTGAGCCCTGCTCCTCTCACCTTCGCTGAGGTTCCTTTTTGGTGGAAGTGCCAGGGCCCCCTTGTGCAGAGTTTTGCATCTTTGCTTTCCTCAGCCTGGAGGACTTAGCTTGTGAGCCACACCAGCAGCCAGCCAAGATTCTGCAGGAGGCCTCTTTCCTAGCATAGTAGATGAGTTTGTGTAGAGGCTCTGGAGGCCTATTTCCCCTGACGCCCGACCCCCCCCTCCCCGCACCCCAATGCTTTCTTTACCTGAGTCTCCAGAAACTGGGGTTGTGCTAGCCCTTTGACCGTGTTTAGTCTCTGTAGGGATGTAGCCAGGAGCCTGGTCCTTTCTTTAGAGAGAGGTGTCATCCTAGAATCGAGAAAACTGCTTTTCCCCAGTGCAAAGTGGTCACTATCTCCAGTCTGGAGAGGCCTGGCACATCACCAGCAGACTTGTCTTGAGCCTCCAGGCAGAGGGTGCGCCTAGTTTCTTCCGTACCACTACTTCCTGTGACATTCTAGCTTTTCGATGCATATACTGAAGGAATGAACCCAAGAATTACCGAGGGAAGATTTGATTCCGTGTTCTTTTCAGCAAAGAACTTGTTGACTGTTTACAATAATTCACCGTTCAGAGGCTGGGGCTTGGAGGCAGAGGCTACCCTCTGGGTTAGGCAACAGGCTGTGGAGCTAGGCTCTGCCACTTACTACTGTGATCCTTGGGCAAATTAATAACTTCTCTGTGCCCCTCCCCCCTCTTTTTTTTTTTTTTTTTTAACTTAGAAAGTAGGGCTATAACAGAGCTGACTTCACAAGGTTGCTATGGGGACTTAATACAGGTAAAGTTTATGAATGACAAGGGCCAGGCAATGGGGGTTGCCCAGCTAATGCTAGTCATTATTATTTTTTATTTTTTTTATTTTTGTTTTTGTTTATTGAGACAGAGTTTCTCTGTGTAGCCCTGGCTGTCCTGGAACTCACTCTGTAGACCAGGCTGGCCTGGAACTCAGAAATCCGCCTGCCTCTGCCTCCCAAGTGCTGGGATTAAAGGTGTGTGCCACCACCGCCCGGCTAGTTTTGTTTTCGGACGGGGATTCGAACTCGGGAGAGACTGACGGCCGCCTCCGACTCCGGAGCGTGGCGACTGCTGCGGTGCGCCACCGCTGGCCGGCTAAGGCTAGTCATTATTAATCCTACTAATAAAAATATGTCAGCATGGAGGGCTGGAGAAGTTAAAAGCTCAGGAGTGAAGGCATCACAAGCAGGCCAGAGAGGTGCACGATTTCCAGAGGTCCTGAGTTCACAGAATTCCCAGCAACCATCTCATCTATAATGAGATCTGGTGCCCTCTTCTGGCGTTCAGGCATACATGCAGAGAGAACATTTTATACATAATAAATACATCTTTAAAAAAATACATCATCATGGAGTTGGGGCGAAAACACCACTTGCTCCATTCCTGCCCTCCGAGGTGTGTAGTGCAGGCAGGAGACACACCCACAGGAAGAGGCAAGAACAGCAGCAGAGAACCAGGGAATGTAGGCAGATGGTTCCAGACCGATCTGGTTCAGGTAAGGCCAAGCCCTGTAGAGGACTGAGATGTGGACACGCTGGAGCTATCTAGGCTAAAGGTATCTGGGTAAGAGGGCACTAGGTCATTGGACATAGACAGCCACAAGGGAATGCCTGGCCAGGCAGGAAAAGGGTGATGGACACAGGAAGGGTCAGCCCTACACTTCAGGGTTCTGATCTTTCTATAAGTATTGTGGTAGGAAGGCTTCCTTTTTCCCCTTTTTACTGAGGCTGTGCAGGAAGGCAGGAGTGGTAAGACACGCTCGTGAGCTCCACTTTGGGCACAGGGAGTCAAGACATTTTTTATGTTCCCACCTGAATTCCTCAACAGCTTTGGATAGACTCCTTCAGAAATGGTCTCCAAGATGGGGCCATTCAGACATCAACTGGCACTTTCTTTGCCCAAAGGACACCATGAGTTGAGGTGAGGCATGGTTTCATAAGAAATTGTCACAGATGAGTCAGGGGCCTGGGAGAGCATAGCCTAAGGACAGGATCGCTAACTTTAGCTGCAGGATGTAGCGCCATCACTTCCAAACTCTGACTGGTAATTCCCAGAAACCACAGGAACCTCTGTCCACGCACAACCTTCCGTCCTCCATGCATGGTGTGCTTCTCTGTATCCTGTCTGACCTATATGTTGCCTCCTCTGGGAAGCCTTCCAGCCCACCCACGTTTGAGGGGGTGCCGGGCAGTCCTCCGGGCTTCCGTAGCACCTTGTCTTCCCTTCAGCCTGCTCCTACTGCTGAATCATAGCCGTCTGCAATTTGTCTTCTTTCCCGTAAGCTCCCTGAAGTCTCATTCATCTTTGCTTTTCTGGTTCTTGGCGTCGTGCCTGGCACAAAGTCAGCCTCAGTGAGTGTTTGAGGGAGGAGTGGAGTAGCTGGGCCTGCACTGTGTACACGGAGACCATGGAGGGTAGGAGGAGAGGAGCTGTTCCCAGGCACCTCCTGCCTCACACAGCAGACTCTCGGGACCCAAGCAGTTGGATCCTTAGTTCCTGCACACTCTTTCTTTAAGGTTGTTTTAAAATTACTTTTTAATTGTGTGAGTGTGTCTGTATGTGTGTGTTGATGTGTCTCTGTGTATCTGTGCACGAGTGCAGATTCCTGAGGAGGCAGTGGAACCCATGGAGCTGGAGTTACAGGTGCTTGTGAGAACCGTCTGATGTGGGTGCTGGGACTTGAACTCAGATCCTCTAGAAGAGCAGTATGTGTTCTTAATCTCGGAGCCATCTCCTCAGCCTCTTCTCCCCGTCTCCCTTCCCTTCCCCTTCCCCCTCTCCCTTCCCTTCCCCTCCCCTTCCCCTCCTCTTTTTCCTCCTCCTCATTCCCTCCTTCTCCTTCTCCTCCTCTCCTCCTCCTCCTCCTTCTCCTCCTCTCCTCCTCCTCCTCCTCCTCCTCCTCCTCCTCCTCCCCCATTTGGAGGACATATCTCAAGTATCCCCGTGACTGTACCTGGAGGCAGAGCAGGACCATGTGGAAGATACAGGACACAAGGAGGGTCCAGGGCACTTGAGGAGCAGGCAAAGGCACAGACAGTGGTGAGGACCATGGAGGCCCTAGAGACAGAGGTTATTTCCTGGGAGCTAAGGGCCAGCTTATTGCAGCAAATCAAAATTTCTCAGGTTTGTCCCTTTCTCAGAGTTTCGTGTGTTCCTGCACCTAAGAGTGAGGCTGCTTATACCTTGCTTGACCAGCTCAAGGTCATGAGCCAAACAGAGTACACACACTGTCTGAGGAGATGCCTAGGCACTGGGGGGAAGAGGCACGTGCCTCCCTCCCTCCATCATTGAACGTAAAGCCAGAGGATCTATGGCTTTCTGAAATAGGCACATGGCCTTCACCCTGCTTTGGGGGTCAAGAATTGTGCTGCAAAGTGTGCTTGTAGATGCCCTCCTCCGAATTCCTTCCTCCAACGAGGAGACAGAGTGACTGGTTAACTATGACATTATCAACTGCTTGATAAGCCAATGCTAAAGGCAAGTAAGTACTCCTATGGCCCAGAGTCTCAGCATCCTGCCCTCACTGGCCAAGTGTCCCTGTCAGCCTGTCCTTTGGCATCACCTGATTTACTCTGTTTCAGCCTGCAGGCCACCTTGGATCCTCTCTCTGTCATGTCTCTCCAGTCATGTCACATGTCTGAGAAGTGCCTCTCACCCACCATTCCTCTTTCCCAGCCCACAGTGCCACCTCCACCCAGATTATATGGTCATTCCACTCTACTTCCTCTTCCTCTATCCTCCAAGACTCTTTCTTTTTCTTCTTTGCAGTCTAGTACTGATCCTGCCATGCCAAAATGTCTGTGGTTCCCTAACGTCCTTCATACTCGTTACAGATACCCTCGCTTGGTGTTCAAAGCCTTTCCAGTCATAGAGCAGCTCTTGGCTTTCCTTCCCTCTCACTGTGATGGCCTCTGTGCTCCAAGGCTCCAGGGATAGTCTCTTACCCAGAAACTCCTTCTTCATCTCAAGCTGCCAAAATCTCATTCATCTACCCAGGCCTGCACAGATGAAAACTGTACCCTATCCTGACAACTGGAAATACACTCTCTGAGCAAAACCCCAGGAGCCTCTCCCAGAGCAAAACCTCCACAGCTTCAGAGGTGTCTGAGCCTGCAATACTCAGAACATGGCACTGGGGAAGCAAGCAAGTAGTAATTGTTGAGCAGTGACTAGATACCTCACCTCAGCTAAGCATCAAGGGTACAGGGCTGACAGGGGCAGCTGTGGTGTTAGCCTGTGGGTGGACAGGCCATGTTCTCTAGAACAAGCTGACAATGGGCTGCCTGGTCTATCAGGATTTGGCTTGCTGGCTGAGTGTTGGCTGGGGCTTTGATAGATCACACAAGATCAACATTTGCCCTTTGTGCCCCATCCGTCCAGGTCTGCATGTCTTCAGGATGTTTCAGAGGCTATACTCTCAAGAACTTGGTATCCTCCTGGCTGCCCCCAAGGCAGTGAGCTTGAGAGGTCAGGAGGCCCTGCCTTGTAGCTGAGATGAAGAAGCAGATGGCCTCCCATCCTCTGCCCTACCTTCCCCTCTATATCAAGGAGGAGGAGGGAACGGAAGATTCTCAGATGAGATCTTTCATTCCTGGTCTCTGAGGTATCATAGACCTACTACCCACAAGTGCTAAGAGTCACACTACCACACCACACAACAAGACCTTGACTAAACACAACAGACATGGGTGTGTGGGCAGTGAGAGGAGTTGAGGCAGAGTCCTGGATTAGTGCCAGATTGTTCAGTGAACCTGAGGTCGTAGGAAGAGCAGGGGCTCCAGAAGAGCATTGCTCAGGGAAGCCTGCTGTAGTTACTTACCCACTGGAGCAGAAGTATTCCCAATCACTGTAAATCTGTATCAGCACACGCTGTTCCTGCAGCCCTGATACCAACCCGACAGACAAACCCAATACAGTTGAAAATCACATATTTTATTAATATTCTTCATTAACAATGGAGGGCCATGTGTTCAAATGCTACTCGAGTACCACACCTGGCAATCTCCCCACAGCCTCTGTGTCCCTGACCACTGTTTAAAAGGCTGGCCACCGGAAGTACTCTCTTTTCCCTCTGGGATGCTAGGCTCCATGGTTCTGAGCCTGGACAACGTAGGGCTGACTTTCAAGTTTGGATTCTACGGTCAAGATTGCTCTAAGGTCTGAACTGTCCGAACAGCTCCCCTCCCTTGTTTCTTTATGCTGCTAAAGGGATGCCCAGAATTGTGAGTGAGATACCCTGAATGGCTCTTCTACCGAGGATGCCTGGGCTCCCCTTCAGCCCTGCCACAACATCCTTCTACAGGGGGCCGCTTGCAATGACTGCCAGGAAAACAGAGTGCAATGGTAGGTGTCATCTGCCCCGATGGTGGGCATCTGGATTGCCAGTGACTGAGATTCAGCCCACGGTCGGTGCTTGATACAGATAGCTAGGATGAACAGATAGAGTATGAGCAAACGGGGTGGGGGTTGGGGGGTGGGGAGGGTGGGAGGGCCCAAAAGAATACCTGCTGAAGGGAGACCTGTGATCAGGAAAGCCATTACTACATTAGCCCTCTGGAGGGCGCCAAAGCCGAGCCTGAGTAATATCCCCCAACTCTCTGTTCAGCAATTCACGCTCTTCTTGGGCAGTGGCTGGGGTCACTGTGGCCATCCACTGGATACTGCAGAACACAGGCGTCAGTCTCAATGCCTGTGTGGCTGTTGTACTGGGTCTGGGACCAAGTCAGGAGAGGGTTTTTAATATGGCTCCCACCCCTTCATATGCCCCAGGGGTCTGTCTGGTCCTCTGGGCCTCAGGATTACGAGGCGAGGCGGTGTCCTTATCTAGAGCTAGCCAGACTGGCAGGAATGGACGGGCAATTGCACCCCAATATTCTGTCATTCCCACAAACTCCTCAGGGCTGAGTGTGACCTCCAGGTTTTTCTCTCCCTAAGAAAGCACCAACCTCGCTCTAACATAGTTATACCTCTCTGTCCTCCACTGCTGGCCCCGATAGCTACTGCTAACATCAGGAAGGCCTCTTGATGGCTGAATTGTGTTCAGAAAGTCTGTGTTATGATTTTTAGATCTTTCCATGGTTACCCTACCTCCTGCCCCATGAAAGCAGGTAAAGATGTTGTCTCTAAAGATCTTGTTTTTTGTTTTCTTTTTTTCTAAAGATTTATTTATTTTATGTATGTCAGTACACTTTGCTCTCTTCAGACACACCAGAAGAGGGCATCATATCTCATTACAGATGGTTGTGAGCCACCATGTGGTTGCTGAGAATTGAACTCAGAACCTCTGGAAGAGCAGTCAATGCTCTTAACCTCTGAGCCATCTCTCCAGCCCAAGATCTTGTTTCTAAAGATCTTGTCCCTGGGCCCAGCAGTATCAAAGAAAACATTGGAATCAAGGAGTGGAAAGGGATCTCTAAGTTCATCTAGAACAAGCTAGTAAAAAAAAAAAAAAATCTTTTGGTAGATAACTGCCTAGATCCCTATCAAAATACCTCCAGTGGCCAGCACTCACTCCAGGTAACATTCAGTCACTGGCTGGCTTTGGCTGTAAAAGAGTTAACCCATTTGCTCCTCCCCCCTTCCCCTCCAAAACTCAGTCTCTCTCTCTCTCTCTCTCTCTCTCTCTCTCTCTCTCTCTCTCTCTGCTCATAATAACACTCTTCACCTCTGCCCCTCTTACACACACACGCGCGCACGCACACACACACAATTATATAAGGCTATATAAGAAATACACGTCTCTTATTATTTATGGGTAAGTAACTCCCTCTTCTATCTTCCGTCTTCCCTTCTCAATGTCTAGCAAAAAGAAAACCTAGAGGCTGGAGACCAAAGGGAAAGGCCAGAGAAATTCCAGAGAAAAGAACTATCCAGCTAACTCCTGGGCTGGCCAGATGGGGCAGAGAACAGCATTTAAGAACACCAGGCCATTGATTGCTGTCTCTAGGGAAAGGACCTTGTACTTGGGCTAAGCAGCAAGGGCCTGTGCTCCTCCCTCCCTAACACAAATACTACTGACTATCCCTCACAGCGGATGAGGGTGGATCCCTACCCCTTCCCATTCTCACTAGAAACAAAGCTTACTTGACTGTCTCTCATGCATTAACCACCATTTACCAGCCTCTCGGATCTGTGGCATCTCCTGCTAGCAGCAAGAATGTAGTCTCCACCATCAGCACAAAGAGAAGGGCTTTAGCAAAAGCAGCAATGACCTGAGACACAAGAGTGGACGGGCCAGGTGGGAGCAGGGAAGGGCTCCCCCCCCAAAACCTCAAAGTTCAAACACCCTAACAATTTAGCAGCTCCCTACCTGGCTGACCCTCGAGCAGCCCTAGTGGTGCCCAGGTAGCCATTTCCCTTCCATGCCAGGACACACCTGTTAATATATCCTCTGAGAACTGAAGACCTGGGGTGGATATAAGGCCCTTCCTAGGGGAGGGTGTGATGTGTCACAGGTGGAGACAAGGGTGCTTGTGGTCTTACGTTCAGGAGAAACTGAGAGAAACGGCAGGAGTGCTTGCCAGCTATTTGTCCTGCTGCTTCGAGTTCTCAGCGCCGACATTGAACATGGGGACCAGCAAGCCAAGCAGCCACCTCTTTCCGAAGACCTCCTGTAAGTTCTTGCGCCAGGGCCGGGATCTCACAGCCACGCCCTTTCGAACCTGGTAGCGGGTTTGCCCCCGGAGGATCAACAGCAGTTGGTGGCAGCAGAAACCGGCGCAGGCCAGGCCGACAGCAAACCAGAGGTAGAGCATGAGGATGACGAACATGTCAGAACCGAGGACAGCTCCTGCGTGGGGGAAGGGAAACACCAGACCGCTTTACACCCAGGCCACGTACCCAGGCGCTCCGCGCTCTGGCTCTTTCCGCTGCGAGACAGGGAGAGAGGCTCACGAGTTGGAAGTTGCGATTTGTAGCATTCTCAGCTCTGCAGCTTGGGAAGACTGTGGCTGGGCTCCTTGGCCCAAGTTTTCCTCAGTGCTGATGGCTCCCGAGGAGAGAGGGGGGAGAACCGGGTGCCTGGGGAGATGGAGAACAGGCTAAAAGAGCTCAGTGAGAAGAGCCCTCAGCAAGCCTAGAATCTGCACGTTTCCCTGCACAGTGCCCCCACCCCCATTTCGCTTTCTAGAATAGAAGTGGCTGGGGCTGGGTCACAGGAGGAAAGAGGAGAGAGTTTAGGAACCTAAAGAGGGAGCTGGCACCTGGGCAGCTGTCTAGACTGCAGCCAGTTCTCCCTGTGAGGTTGGGAGCACTGTCTGGGAGGATCTGGGAAAGTGACAGCGTGATCGAGAACAGAACCTAGTCATGGGAACAAGTCACGAGCTCAGCCTCAAGGGCAGCACACAGAGCCAACTTAGAGAACAATTATTATCAGTCATTAATGTTAATAAGAGAAGGAGACACTGGAACACTCAGCCAAAGCTGTCCGGTCAGTCAAATCAGCGGCTAAGGCTCAAAGAAACCCTTAAGGCCATCATTTCAGCACCCTGGCTCTGGACAGCACCCGCCCTACATCGTGTAAACCGAGCACTTCCTGTGGCTGTACTTTGTAAAAGACCTCTTGTTGTCCTTAGAGTTTCAGGTCGGGGGATTGGTCCATGCTGGGCTTGAATCTCTTAGCTGTGTGGCCTTTTCAGGTTCCTTGACCTCTCTGAGCTCTAGGTTGCTCATCAGCAACGTGGCTACAATGCTTCATAGGTTTTTGGGATTACAAGTGTTTGGAATTGCCAGAGTTGTGATTTATACCTGGTGCTGAATGCCATGACTTAGAGAAGGCGACTACATGTCCAGATGTTTCAGGTTTAAATCCCAAGACCCAAGACCCTCAGGCCTTCCCCACCTTTACAGGATCTGGAGCTCTGTCTGGGCTGTAGTTTTAGTGTCTGTAGTAAAAACATCTACCTTGGCATGCTTAGCAGCTAGAGCAGTGGGTTGAGAATAGAACTTGGGTCCCTTTCTTATCTCCTGGGAAACACCCCCCACCTTCTCCAGAGAGGCTTGGGTGCCCGTGTAGGGATGTCAATGTACAAACTACCTACAAAAATCTCTACTATCGTCTGTCCCCAACTCCCCAGCCCCTACTTGCCCCAGCCTACCTCTTCTCAGGCTCCAGTTTCCAGACTCCTGAGAAGTAGACTTTAACACCTGTCAGTCTGATCCATGATGGATCCAGCAGCCAAGATGAATCGATCTGCTGGCATGCTCACTGGAAGTATTTTCCTCAACCCTAGGAGCTTGGGTAACAGGATTTTCTTTGCAAAGTTAGAGACAAATAGCTACCTGGAGGGCAGAAATCTTATTCCAGCAGGCATTTAGAGAAGCCCCTCCACCATTGTTGGGAGCAGCAAAGAGACAGACTCAAGTAGAGCCGGGCCATCCCCTGACCCACTTTTTCCTTGTCAGTACAAATTAGCTTGGGCAGCTATGTGCAGGACAGAGACTCCTGGGGCCGTGGTGCTTTTCCAGCTTGAGAAATACTGATGTGCAAGCTATCCCTCAAGCTAGGATGTGAGAGACTCAGAGCTGTCAAGCTTATGCCTGCCTTGCAACTCAGCCCCAGGAACAAGTCAGGCAGACAGGAGCCACTTACCACAAGTTTCTAAATCAAGGCATGAGGCAAAGACCTTTTGGCCTTTTGCTGGCCCCATGTAGCAGCTACAAAAGGCTATTCTGGGGACTTGCTTTCTTTCTTTCAAAGTGTTTGAAGTTACCTATCCTGGCTGCTTCAGTGCCTCTAAACTATGTAATAATAGTTTCTCTTTCAGAAAAAGAACACAAGGTTCTTAAAGAATCTAAGAGATTACATCATCTAATTTTCTCTCTCCTTGTTCTCCCCCAACAACCATCTCTAACACTCTGGCAAAACCATCCCCCAGCATATTCTGTAATACATCTGGGCATAGGCAGTCCCCCCCCCCCCAAGAGGCTCATTCAGCATGAAGCAAGACTAGGGAGGCAGGGTAAAAAAGAATGAATCCAGAGTCCAAAACTGGATGGCTCAGAAGCAACTTAACCTTTGGCTCCCCAGCTTTAAAAAAGTAACACAATACCTGCTTCCCAGATTTGTCCTAAAGATTGAATGCAAAGACGCATGTCTAGTGGGGCACAAAATAGGCATTCAATAAATTCTACTCTCGCTTTTCTCCTACAGGGCCATCTAGTGCTATCTACCAACTGATACTAAACCAAATGCCATGGGCATGTCAAACGGTGTCACTTCCATTCTCTAGATAAGAATGAGGCTCACAGAGGTGACACAAAGCCAAAAGTAAGGAAACTCCTTAACAGATCCCCCCCCCCTCTCTTACCTTTGGCATTACCTGAGAGTCTGGAGTCAGTGGCCAGTAGCATTTTGGAAGAAGCCCCCCCCCCAACAAAGGTAGAGAGTTTTCAAGGCCCCATTCAGAGTCATCTCAGGTTCTAGTGGCAGGTCCTGACTGCAGGGATAATTCTGGGTTAAACAACTGCCTTTGTGTAGCCTCCTGCCCTCCCGTTCTCCTGAGCAGCTGAAAGGGTATGTTCTGAACGATTTCGACTGGGAACTGAGGAAGAAGAGTCTCAAAGGAGAAGGCTGAATAGAGGGTCATATGTGTGTGGATAGGGCCAGGGAGGGATGTGAAGGGTGAGCGAAGAAGAAAGATGAGGTGGATCTGGTGATGAGAAGCCTTGAATTCATTTTTCCTGTGGGCATGGTGAAAGATGGTGAGGCTCACTCTAAAGCCAGCACAGATGCTTGGGTCCTGAGGTAGGCATAGGCTGGCTTTTTCTCCCATCAGATCAAAGTAAGAGGCTCCCTCCCTTCCATATTTCCCAAACCTAGCACATATGGACAGGCCTCACGCCCAGACTTAAATCATTTCAAGGCCCTCCTTCTGGAACCACCCATTTTTATGGTTGGAGAGACTACTTGGAAAAGGATGTGCAATCAGGTTCTCTGGCTCTCCCTGTCGCTGGCTCCACCTGCCTGCTCTCACACCCCACCCCCAGCCCACCCACCTACCCTCCCCCACCTGCTTATTTCAGTCCTGGCAGCCTTCTATGCCAGCACCAAGATCCAGAAGGCCCCAGAGCTCCAAGTTCTGGGCCCAGCTTAGCCACCAGCCCTCTAGGGATTTCTCATGGCTGGTCCTCCCTGGGCTCCTGTGTTCCCACTGCCAAATGGCACGGTAGTTCTATGTCTGTGAAGAGCTGAGCTAAAGATACAACTGAAATGAGGGTTCCCCTGGGGTACAGAAAAAAATTTAAGTACCCAGGCCAGGCTAGGCGTCAGGTGTCAGGCTCTCTGTAGAAGTAGCTGTCTTTCTTTGACCCTGGAAGGTGTTTGGGGATATGGACTCTGAGAAAGAGCATGGAATTGTGATTTAAGCACTTGGATACAAGCCAGAGACAGCCATTCTAGGGAAGTAAGATACTAGGCAGGTCATTTAGCCCAGCTAAGACTCAGGTTATCTGAGAAATGGACCTAAGAACACCAGACACATACCTTTGGGTTCATACTACTAATTATAGAGATCAAATTGGTCAGAATTCAAGGTCAAAGGTGAGGAAAGAGTGGAAGTAGGGACATATGTCAGGGTCAGGTAAGATTGAACTGCCACCAGAAACAGAGTCTCTCAGGGCCAGGTATCACAGGATGTTCTTAGAGATGTACATTTCAAACTACAATCCTCACCATGGTGCCTATGTGAGCATTGTCGAGGACTCATGCACCTGGCTCCAGCAGGTGTCAGAGCCTTCCAGAGGGTCAGATCCCATGCCAGGCTGGATCTGTGGCATGTCGGCTTGTAGCCAGTGAGGTGGCTCTGAGCCTCCAAGAGTCTGGTTTAGTCTAACATAGCGGGTGGGAGGTTGGAGGTTAGCCTCCTGCTCAGCCCAGCCTGAAGTCAAGTTTAGCCTGGGTGTGGTTGTTTGCTAAGAACTCCTGAAGGAATGTGTGAGTAGGCCTGGGGTCCAGGTCCATGGAGAACATAGCATGCGCTCTGAAGGGATGTGCCTGGCCTGAGAAGTGTTAGCTTGGGTACCATAATTTTGTAAGTAATATATAGTATGAAAGCCGAGAAGGGTGGGATGTCTGAAGAGGGTGGGCATGAATAGAGCATGCCTAGTTCATCCTAATCGCTGATAGATTACAATCTGTTCTCTTAGTAAGCCTCCTGGAATACTGGGGCACAATCATACCAAACAACTGTTTATCTGACTGTTTGAGCCGAGTATCCTGTGCTTTTATTTGACAAAACTTGGGGTTGGGCTAGGAGGTCTTGTTTGGCGAACCTGTCTGCCACGGCCCACTCACCGGAGAAGAACTGGCTGATTGAAGTGGGCAGGAGCGTGAGGAAGGCCAGGGGGTGGGCGAAGGAGATGGAAAGGACGGCTGAGATGTAGGCCACTCCGGCCACCATGGAGTAAAGGCAGGCCAGTGAGGTGTAGAGGCAGAATAGGATGAAGTTACGCATGTTCCTGCTGCCGATGCAGTTGCCGGTGAAGAAACAGTGATGGTCGTGCCTCAGCGCGACTCGGGAGCACACTCGGCAGAAGTGGGTGCTGGGTGGCGGGCACTGAGGTCTCTGGGACGAGGTTCCCTGGCAGGCACCCAGGTCGTCTGGGGAGTTCTGGATGACCAGGACATAATTGCCAAGGGCATTGGCTGAGAGGAACAGGAAGAGCGCCCCGTGAAGCACGGCAGGCGAGAAGAGCGGGGTGGCTGTAGGGTCCTCACGCATGCTGGGCAGGAAGAGGAAGAGCTGCAGTACGAAGGTCACCAGGGAAATGCAAAGAAAGTAGGCGGGGGCCACCACGTTGAGCAGCCGCAAGGCCAGCATCCTCGATTACATTCCTAAGGGGCGCAAGGAGAGAGGAAGTCTTACAGTGTTGTCCAGGGCGTTGTCTCCATGGCGCTCTTCTCCTTGCTCGAAGGTTTGGAGGGCTGGACACACATCTCCCAAATCCTGTCCTTTGTATCACCCTTTCCAGTTTCCCTAATTTGGGACCAAACAGGTTAGAGACCGAAAGACCACAGCTGGTCAGCATCTGGCCAGACCTACTTTGGCTAAGTCCTTGTTGCCTTGGAGTCTGGAGAGGTACAAGGAGGGAAGGACCTGTTTGCAGCTTGGAGTGATTGTGTGTGAGGGAGAGGAGGGGTTTAGGAGCTGAGCCGTGAATCTGCTACTGTATCACAGTAGTGGATACAACCCACTTTTGGGATTTCTGGCTGAGGCTTCTTCCCTAGCAGAAAGAGAAGGATGGGAGTTGGGGGTGGTGGTGGAGAGAACCGGTTGACTCTTGGAGATCCTGATTCATCCCTCCCCCTACTCCTACCTTGAGCAATATTCTGTTACCTCACGGGTTACCCACGGCTCTCTGGAAGTATCCGTGCTGTGGACCATGATGTGTGTTTCCTTGTGTGTGACTGTACATGCTATCTGTGTGCATCTGGGTAGTGTGTGTATACCTACTTCCTGACACCTGGCCTTTCTTTCTTTCTTTCTTTCTTTCTTTCTTTCTTTCTTTCTTTCTTTCTTTCTTTCTTTCTTTCTTTTTAAAAATCAGTTAAAACACTGGATACAGTCACACATGTTCAGGTGCTTGGGTAGGGCGGAGGTGTAGCCAGCGTACCTGTGTCACTGAGTCCTAGTCAGTTCATTTTCCAGCCGCTGGTTGCCCTGACTATTTCTATAAAATCCTTGCAAAGAGTGTTTTCCTTTGAGGCAATGAAATTGAAATCCCCCATTCGCACCCGCCTTTCACTTTCCTGGCGGGAGAAACCCAAACAATCCCCAAGGCGCTGAAACCCTTTCGATGCCAAGAAGCCCGTCCTGGGTGGACTAATGGATGCTTGGCAGCTTTTCCTAGGATGACCCCGCACACAGAGCCGAACGCAGCCCCACCCCCTACAGCCCGGGCCCCTCCCCAACTTCGGATACCACCGGGGAAATAGGTTTCGTGTGTCGAGAAGAACTTTCCAGTGATCTAAGTAATCGGCCAGAAGGAGGCACGAAAAAAGTTCTGGGAAGGTGGCTGAACCCAAGATGGATGGATACTATGGGGGCCTGGGGTCCAGGCTGTCCCGTCCGGGCCGAGACATTGGTCACCTTGAAATCTTTGCAGGTGACAGTGCCTGACGATCTGGGGACCTGCGGCCTCTCTGCACTGTTGGGGCGCATCGCAGGGCAAGCCTGGGGGGCGATCGCTGGGGGCTCACCCCCTCCCCGTCGCCATGCATCTCCGGAGGCCACGGGGGCGCTGCCCACTCCACAGAACCCTAGGTACCGGGCTCCAGCGAGGGAAGCAAGTGTCTTCCCGGCGCCAGTCGCCAGGGGGGTGCGGGAGCAACCTCCAGATGCGCCGCGGTTCTGGGAAGGCAAAGGACAGGGGCTGGGGGGGAGCGCGGAGCGCGGGGTGGGCGGCTGCAGCCCGGGCCCTGTGTCCCGCAACGGTCCGCAGAGTGGCAGGCGGCGGCGAGCGTGGGGAGCTGTCCGCTCAGCACCGGCGTCCGCCTCACCGGCCTCCGAGGGCGGCACCGGAGCCCTGCGGACCCAGACAGAGAGGGCACCCACCGGTTCCTCAGCCACTACCTCCTGGACGCCCGGGCAACCGCCCTCCGAAGCAGCCGCAGCGCCGCAGAGGGCTGGGGAACGAACTCACCGAGCTCCAGTCGCGACAGGAAGAAACCCCGGACGCCAACCCTGGTCTTCCCCGAGGCTGTAAAGTTGTGGGCTCGCCCGACTGGCTCGCAGCCTCCTCACGCTTCGCTTGGGGACTGGGCAGGTAGCGGGGGTGTGGGAGGAGGGAGCGGGCAGCTGCCGCCCTCCTACTTGGGTACCAGAGAGTGGGGGCCAGGAGACGGCGGGGATGGCAGCTGGGTACCCCCCCAGCTCCGCCACCCCTCCCTCCGCTCCTGGGGGCGGTGCTCTGGCCACTGGCTCAGCACTGAGGACTTGCCCCCCACACTCCCGCCCTTCTTGCTCCCCCCCCCCAACCCCAGGGCGGATTGTGGCGCCCTGCCTTACTGCAACCCTGGTTCCAACTGGGAGATGGGGATTCAGCCTTGATGCATAAGCTCCATCCATATCCTGACCTCCCTTCCGCCCCTCTTCCTGTTTGTGACCCCTCCCTGCTGGCGACTAGGACAAGGAAACCTTGTGTGTAGGTGGGGGGTGGGGTAGGGGTAATGTCAAGAGCTCAGTTTACCAGGGTAACACCCATGAAGATGAGCATTATCTCAAAAGGACTGTGAGCTGAGGGGTGAGAGCCAGTCTACCTGGGTGTGGGTATCCACGTTCACCACTTTACTGGGTAAGCCTACATTCCAGTGTGTTCTGTAGAACAGAGGACTGGATGACAGGAGCTATAAAGCCTGCTTGGGATGGGGACCATTCATGTCCCAGGTCATCATCATTAACACTACAGACTGGCCCTTTCCTCAGTAACAGGCACAGTGCTGAACCCACGACACAACGGCCTCATTCATCCTCCAGTGTGATCCCTGAAGCTAGCTGAGCCCCATTCTAGGGACAAGAAGGTGACACTAATGCCACATGCCCAAGGTCATGCAGCAGGTGAGTGGGGGCAGGGGGCGGGGTTTGAACCTGGTTCTAGCACAATGCTCCTGGTCTCAGCCTCTGCCCATGACAGCATCACTTGAGGACAATGGGTTTGTACACAGAGCTGGGACTCTGAAGCTTCTCCTGTTTCTGTCTTCTTTTCATGCTTTCTCATGTGTGTGCCATGAGACACCAAGAGGGTGGTAACATCATTGTATGGCAAACCTCCTCTCTCTCTCTCTCTCTCTCTCTCTCTCTCTCTCTCTCTCTCTCTCTCTTCTTGTGTGTGTGTGTGTTGTGTGTGTGTGGCGTGCACACGCATGTACCCACCCATGTAGGGGGAATCTAAGACCATGAAACATAGCAAGAGTATCAATGCCTTTACCAGCCTCAGTTTCCCAAGCTGCCAGGCCCCATCACTGTCTTCTCCACTCCTCTCTGTGTGAGCAAATATAATAAATGCTTATTGCTATCTCTACTGGTTGATTAAAACGAGCAATCCTTTGAAGTGAAGGCCATATGCCGATCGGCTTAGCCTCTATTTTGGAATCATCAGACACTGTTTTCTCTGTATTTTATCAGCATACACAAAAATAAAAAAGGGGCCAGGAAACCTTTTCATGTTCTAAAAGAATCTTATATATAAAAGGAAGAACAGCATGCCAAGAGGCAGTTTCTGAGACTCCGGTGGCCCCGGGACAGACAGGAGGAAGCACAAGAGGTCTTTTTCCTTCCACCGAAGCTTTGAGTCACAAATTGATTGGCCCCTTACACAAGCTCTGCCTGTCTCTCACACAGGCCTGAGATGGAGGGGGCCCAAAGGGCTCAGTCTGGGCCATACTGATTGAAATATCTCCATTCCTTAAATACTTTGGGAGTTGGGTGTATTTCTAATTTTATTTTGCATAGTGGTGTGGGGGGGAAGGTGTGTGTGTGTGTGTGTGTGTGTGGTGTATGTGTGTTTGAATTTGTGTGTGAGGGGTAAAAAGAAGACTCTAGGCATGTGGGAAGATGTCAGTGGGGGAAGGGAGTAAGCACCTAGGAGGGAGGAGATGGGTGGCTCAGACAGGAGTAGACAGGATAATTATTTATTTAGAAACCAAACTTACACAGGAAAGGACACTAAAGCTGAAGTCTAAGCCTGGTGATTCCTCAGTTCCTTAAAGAACAGAGGGAGAGAAAGAACAGTCAAGTGCTTTGCCCTTGACAGAACCCTGTAGGGAGGTCAACTTGAAACTTCACTTTGATACTGCCCTGAGTTAAGCAGAGAAAACATGATTGTCACTAAAGCAGCCATCTGAACCTGAGGAGGTGCTTAGGCCTCTCTGCATTCTGCATCCTCATCTTAACAGGAGATCAGGGTCCAGGCTTGTGATGGCGGACATGCTGGGCTGGAGGTCAGACCCGGGGGAGAGGCTGTAACTCTCTTCTGCATCTGCCTTCTCTCTTCTAGGCTCCCATCTTTAGCCTTCTGTCTTCTTCTTTCTAAAATGAGAGCTTCTGTCCTGTATTAGAAATATTGGGGGTGGGCTGTGTCTCTGATTTGCCCTGAGAAGATAAGACCAGAGTGAATATTCTGGCTGACGAATCCATACTGGTCTCTCTGGAAAGAAAAAAAAAAAAATCTGTATTTTGAAGTTTTGCTGTCTGGTGAAGACACGTTTGCCCTTGATCTTCCATCCGGCCCCCACCCTGATGATACTCTTGCTATCCATACATAGTGTCAGAAGTCCTCTCTGAACCACGTTCCGGTTCCCTTCTCATCTGCTCTCATCCCTGAGCTGTGATGGCATCCGCAGGGGTTCCCGAGGGGGCAGGGACTTGGGCAAGCACCTGATTGCTGCCGAGCAGTCTCCTGGAGATGTGTGCTGTAAATCTTTCAATTTAGCAGTATTATTCGAATGAAATAAATTCCCTCCCAAGTGGCAATCATTCCATTTTACCACAAAATAAATGTAGGTATCCAGAGGAAGAAACTCCATGAAGTGAGCAGTCGCTTCTCCCTGGGATGACAGACCTGCTCCCCACCCCCCCATGTCTGTCAGGCTCCTCACATGTTTGATGGAGGCTGTCCCTTGATGCAAGGAGCTGGGGTAAAAAAGGTTGATGGGTAATGTTTCATTTTTATGCTCTTAGCATGGGTAGATTGTGGAGAATGGAAACTGGGGTCTCAAGGGTAACCAATAGTCTGAAATGAAGACGGTAATAGATATCCCTAGACAGGGTGCTCTCTACAGCCAGCAAGTAACCACAGCCACGAGCAACCACAAAGTGCTTCCAAGCCTCGGGAAGCTTAATAAGAAGACACCGTCCCTGCCCGCCCAGATTTGGAAACCATCTTAATGTGATCTTCAACTCAGCCAGCGGAACACATCGGAATTGGATTATCACAGAATATCTACCTAGAGGTGCTGCTTTACTTTGCCAGCACTGCCTTCATTTTACAGCAACTGCATTACCTTGATGTGATAAGGTAGTCGCTTCACAAAATTAAAATTTCATTCCACTCCATAGCCTCATAGCTGGGAGGGAAAGCAATATTAAACCCATTTTTCTTCTGAGAAAACTGAGGCTCAGAGATTTGCTGCAGGGTAACCCGTAAGCCTCTCCTGTGTAAGATTTAAAATGCTATGTGAAAGGCTGGGCATGTTGGTGCATTCCTGTGATCTTGGAACTTGGAAAGTGTTAGTAGGAGAATCAGAACTTTGAGGCCATTCATCCTCCGCTATGTCTGGCCCATCTCAAAAAACCAAAACCAAAACAAGCCAGCCAATAAATGAACCTCCCTCAATGTGATTCACCAATGCTTGCCTTTTCTGGAACATGACATTTGCATAAAGAAAGCAGGTAGGTCACACGCTCTCCAGAACAAGACCCCACCCTTTTCCTTTAACTAAAGCTGCACTGTTCTTCACCCATGTCCCACCAGTTCTGAAACAGGTATCCCCAAAACGCTTGACACCACAAGATCATAGATCTTATCTGTTTATTGTTTGTCCCTCTTTATTAGAATGCCAACTCCCTGAGAGCAGTATGTGGACTATTTATCACCCTGTGTCCCCAGGGCCTAGTGCAGTGTCCTGTGTGTAGTGAGTGTTCAATACACATTAGCTGCCCAAGTGGGTGGACACTAGGCAGGACACAGACACACTCACCTGATGCCCCCAAGTGCTCTGCTGTTCCTGGTGCTAGAGAAGGTGGATGTGACACAGACATAGATGTCCAGCATCCAAACCCAAATGTCAATGTAGAAACAACAGGTTTGGATGACAGGTAAACCCACAGGCCTCTATGATGATAGGATGCTTCAGGGTAAAAAACCTTTGTTTAGCTTGAAAGAGCCCTCTTTGCTCTGCTCAGGCCTCAGAAGGATGCATGAAATCGTTCCCAATTAGCCACGCTTTTCCGGGACCACTTAAGCAGCTCTGGTAGGGATGTTGATAGCCAGGGACCAACAAGCAGCTCAGCTCATGGGTGTGGGGGGTGGTAAGCAGGATTAATTGGCCCTTTCATCTTGGAGCATCAAGGAGGTGGGAGAGAAGGAGGAGGCAGAGGGCAAGGCAGAGAGAAGGGGCAAGGAGAGGAGAGGAGTAGAGATGGGGGTGGTGAGACTGTGCTTGTCTGGCACCCCACAGTTTATGTCTTCATGATGGAGGAGGTTCTGGAGGCACAGGAGGGAATCATTGGCCTCTACTGAGAGCCCTCCCATGCCAGGTGTCCAGAATGGGAAGGAATGAGACAGAAGCTGACATCTCAATTAGAAGGGAGAGGGAAGGAAGACATGAGCAATGAGGTCACCACAGTGCCCTTAGCTGTTCAGAGACCACTTGGATGTGTCCTTGCAGCCCTAAGGCAGCAGGCAGCACACACCTGGAATCTCTGATACCTTCCACCTCATTCATCTGTGCCAGCAGAGAGGGCAGGGCTCAGGAGAGAGGCAGTGTGGTCTGCCGATAAATGTGTAAGTGTTTGGTGTTCACTAACCTGAACTGAATCGCTTTATTCTTGCCCATTGTCTAACCTTGGAAAGTTCCTCTGCTTCTCTGAGCCTCCAATGGCATCTCCACGACCCGTGAACCGACACATTTAATTAATTAATTCAAATTCATTCATTTATTCATTTTTTTTTAGATTTATTTTATTTATATGAGTACTCTGTAACTGTCTTCAGACACACCAGAAGAGGGCATCTGATCCCATTACAGATGATTTGTGAGCCACCATGTGGTTGCTGGGAATTGAACTCAGGACTTCTGGAAGAGCAGCCAGTGCTCTTAACTGCTGAGCCATCTCTCCAGCCCTATTTCATTCATTCTTTATTATTTATTTGTTTTGAAATAAATGTAGCCTCAAATGATGTAGCTGAAGACAACTTTGTACCCACGATCTCCCTGCCCATACCTTCTGAGTGCTGGGGTTACAGGTGCCACCACGCCTGGTGTACATGATACGGGAGTCAGAGGCAGGGCCTCTTGCGCACTAGGCAAGCACTCTACGCCTTATCTCTAGCCTCCATCCTCAGTTTTAAGCAGCAAAGAAGTCATGTCAGGAATAGCTTCCTTTCCACCCGACGTGGCCTCTAGCTTGCTGTCCACATAATCCTGTCGGCTTTGGGGTACTTACTGTGGGTATCTTTCATATGCCGTGTCTTTCCCCCCTTTTCTCTTTCTCTCCCTTTCATTTTGAGACAGTCTTACCATGTGAAATTTTGGCCAGACTGGAATGCATTCTGTAGATCAGGTTAGCCTCCAACTCAGAGAGATCCATCTGCCTCTGCATTCTCAGTGCTGGGATTACATTCCTCTACTGGCTGCCATACCTTTGTTTATTGCCTTTTTCTGTCTAAAAACCTCATTGGCAGGGTCTTACCTGGCAGCAGATTTGTAGCCTGTCCCCAAACACAGAGTCTTAGGGTAGGGAGGAGCTCGGTAAATCTTTGAATGAGTTACAAGTAAGTACAGTTATAAATAAATAACAAACTGTACTTCAATATCTGAGGTACTTTAAAAAAATCAGGCTTGAGGGGCTAGCGAGCCGGTTCAGTGGTCGTGAGCGATTGCTGCTCTTACAGAGGCCTCAGATTCTCAGTACCCACATGGTGGCTCCATCATCCTTAACTCCAGTTTCATGGGATCTAGTGCCCTCTTCTGGCTTCCACAAACATTATTAGGCACATGCTGTGTGGACAAGCAAACACTCATACACATGAAATGAAAATAAATCTCTCTCTCTCTTCTTTTTTTTTTTTTTTTAAATACAGGCTTGAGAGAGCAATCAATAAACAGAATCCAAGCAAAGGTGTTTATTTCCTGCTTCCTGTTTTGTGCCAGGCCAATGGGGTTGGAGCCTGTCCCCTCCTTATCTCACTTAGCCCTTACCGCAGCCCCACCTAAAGCAAGCCAGACTCCAGCAGTTTCATAGAGGAGAACACAGAAGCTCAGAGCATCCCAGAGACTCGCTAAGGTCATGACACTTACTGGCAGCAGGCATGAAATCCAGGTCACTTGATTCCGAAGTTCAAGCTTCATGGCACGTGGCCCCGTGCCTCTCACACACCACTATCACAGGATGTAGAAACAAATCACATCTCTTCTTATGGAGAGGTAATATGCTGTGCTGACGAGGGCCTCCTGTGGATCAGCCTTTCTCAGGGAAACAGTGTGGGAGTAAGCGTCTTCTTGGAGAGGAGGGTAGGTTGGATGGGCCTCCAGAGTTCAAAATATGCCTGCATCAGGAGTAGAAGTGTATTTGGGACCAGGATAGCAGGGAGGCAAGAGAGGAGAGAGAAAAAGAAAATTCTAGGGTTAAATGTTGACATTCATGTTCAGCTCTGCGAATCGCTCCTTGTACAGTCTGGAGCAAAAAATCAGTTGTCTTAGCCCTTTTTTTTTTTTTTTTTTTTTTTTTTTTTGTTGCTATAACAACATACCTGTGCCTGAATGATTTGCAAAGAATAGAGGCTTGTGAGCTCATGGTGGAGACTGAAAAATTCAAGAGCATGATGCTGGTGTCTGGGTGTAGCTTCTGGTTACACTGGGGTACAGCAGACGTGTGTGTCTCATGGTGAGACAGAGCGGGTGTGTCAGGCAAAGGTCCCTTTGTCCTAAGGCCACTTTCATATTAACCCATCGTCCATTAATCTACAAATATATTAAGCTGCCTCAATGTCTTAGATACCTCTTGACTCCATGCATGGGAGGAGTGAACTTACAGCACACAAAATTTGAGAGCCATGTTTAAAACCATGTGTCTGTTAAGTTCTCTGTGTCTCAGTTTCCTGATCCAAAAGGTAGGTCTTTGTAACAACTCTGGCTTCACAGAGTTGTCACATAGATTAAGTATAGATTAAACATGTGTATAGTATGTGGAAGAGGGGCTGCATGATGTGCTAGCTGCTTACTGCTGTAATGATCACTGGGTTCCATAGCAGGAAAACAGTGATTAAATTAATGGGGGTGGTTTAATGGAGTCAGTCTAGGATGATGTGCTGACTCTATGGTATGGAGCCAGTGTAGGATAATGTGTTGACTCTATGGTATGGACCAGTCTAGGATAATGTGTTGACTCTATGGTATGGAGCCAGTCTAGGATGATGTGCTGACTCTATGGTATGGAGCCAGTGTAGGATAATGTGCTGACTCTATGGTATGGAGCCAGTCTATGATAATGTGTGACTCTATGGTATGGAGCCAGTCTAGATGATGTGTTGACTCTATGGTATGGAGCCAGTGTAGGATATGTGTGACTCTATGGTATGGAGCCAGAAAGTGTGTTATGGTATGAAATGTGTTGACTCTATGGTATGGAGCCAGTGTAGGATAATGTGTTGACTCTATGGTATGGAGCCAGTCTAGGATAATGTGTTGACTCTATGAGGAGGTGAGACCCAGACTCTCTCCATCTTGTTGCTCCACCCTCTCTGTTGCCTCATGACCTAGAATAGGGAAGTATGCCTTCTCTATCTTCCTCATATTCTTTTCCGGAGTGGCAGATAGGTGTCTAGTTGCTTTTCTTGTCACTGTGACAGAATACCTAACAAGGAACAACTTAAAGGAAGAAGGGTTTTTTTGACTCCCAGTTTGACAGTACAGTCCATCTTGGAGGGGAAGGCATGGTGATCGGAACAGACTCCAGGTTTGGTGGCAAGAATGTGAGGTGTTGTTGATGGGGATCAGGAAGAAAAGAGGGAGGGGGCATGAAGAGAGAGAGATAGATAGATGATAGAGAGAGGAGAGAGAGAGAGAGAGAAAGGGAGGTTGCAATCAGGCAGAGGTATAGCCCTCTAAGATCCACATCTAAGTGACCCACTTTCTCTCACTAGGCCTGGCCTCCTAAAGATTCTAAAGTTTGTTTCCCTGTACTTGGCAAGCCAACGATCCTGTGACCCTGTGACCGTGTCCCATGCCTTCACATACAATGCCTGTTGACAACCATCATACAAATAGAGCATGTCACTCATGCTTACCGCTAAAAATGTTCAGGGGCTGGGAGATGAACCAGCCGTTAAGAGTTCTTACAGCTTTTGCAGAGGATCAGTTCAGTTCCCAGCACCCACAAACACACGTACCTCCAACTCCATGGAAATCCAATGTCTCTTGTCCCTGCACAGCCTCACGTATGCAGACATGCACATACCACCCACAAATAAAAATAAATATCAGAAATAACTTTCAAATGTAGGTAATCTAGATCAGCTTGCAGCAAACGTCTCCTTCCAGTCTGTTGCAGCTTCATCAGTCACAGAAGGTGTGAATCTATATCTTCTATTGTTAGACTACACAGTGTTTTACTGGATCTGGCCCCTCATGATTCTTTTTACATGCAGAAATAATTAAAAGCTATGAGCGCTTAAAGAAGGAAAGCTATTGACAGTGAACACAAAAATCAAAGAAACAGGCTTTCTGGACACTTCTAAAAGAGGTTTTTGAGGCAATGATGGAAAACTACCAATAGAAAGCAGAAAAGTAGACATTAAATTTTGTCAACATTCCATCCGTGTAGAATTGTTTCATAACACCAAACAAACCAGCTTTCAAAAAACGATTCAAATTTTAATTGCTTTATTCTATTCGTGTCATCAAGCCTTCTTTTAAAACCTCATTTATAATTCTTCTTTATTTAAAGTTTAATTTTTTAAAAATTGATTTTATTTAACGTGGTGGGTGTTTGGCTGCATGTATCTATACTACATGTTTGCAGTTCCCATGGAGGACAGAAGAGGGTATCAGATCCCCTGGAACTGGAGTTAACATACGGATGAGTTGCCAAGTGGGTGCTGGGAATCAAACCCAGGTCCTCTGGAAGAACAGCTAGTGCTCTTAACCACTGAGCCGTCTCTCCAGAACCTCATTTATAATTCTTGACATCTTGCAAACCATAAAAAAAGAAAGCAGAACGTCGGTTAAGTCAGTTTCATGAGTTCGTAAGGGGTTTGAAAATTCCTAAGCTCAAAGATAATATCTATGACAAATCACATTTAACCCAGTGTGGGACTATATTGTGTTTATACAGAATATAGAACATGAAGAAAAGTGGTCAGAAACAGTGAGGTGACACCAGGGACAGTCAATGTAAGCATCAATGTTATAGCAGAAATGTGCACGGCCCACGGGGCTAGGACCACAGAACTACTGCTCGGGCTGGAAAGGCTGCACTGCCGCACCCCTGCACTGTAAGGTTAAACTGTGAAGCATGCACGGTCGCGCCAGTAAGGATATCGCCTGGGCTTCTGTTGAACACGGGTCTTAGCACTTGACCATCTGGCCTTCACTCAGAATGTGAAGTACATGTCTAACTTTAGATTATTCCTGACGGTCTCGCTATTATTAGTAACGTTGGGATGACTGTCCCAGCACAAACAACACCATGAGGCTTATGACTGTTTACTTGGCGGACTTCCTAGAAATGAAATGGCTGGGTCAGAAGGAACTCTGTTGTCCAAGCAGCCTCCAGAAAGTGTGTCCTAGCTCCTCCAGCCTCCATAGCGGAGTGAGACAGGGGAGGGGCTTGGCCCTAAGGACCTGCGTTTTCAACCCCTGGTGCTGGGTAGGCGATTGGATCAGGAAGTGATTCTTTCAGCCAGCTGCTGGCGTCTCCTAGAGCCCAATATCTGGTACTGCAGCTATGCATATTTGTGCTTACCATTATTTTCAGTGTGCAGATCATTTTGAAGCCTCTTGTGTCTTAATCCTTGATCAATGATGCAAAGTAAATATGATGACTTCATGTTACAAATAACAGAATCTAAGAGGGTTGGGTGGCCCTATCTGAGCCCTAATAGAAGTTTCCAGGGACCATGGTCAAGTGCTGTCAGCAAGCTTTCCCATGCTGGTAAATGAAAGCCACCATGCCTGGTTTCCATGATTCCAACTACCCGTCCTGGAGACTCAAGGACCCTTAGCCCCTCCCACCCCTCCCAGTTAGCATCAGGTTCCAGCCAGGGATAAAAGGGGAAGAGAAGACCAGAGCCTACCGAGCCTGCACCATACCCTCACTTTGTGCTCACACAGTATCCAGAGCTTGCTGGTTGCTTATGAAGGGAAATTACATTGTAGCTGGATTCCCACGGGGGAACTGCCTGGGGTATACCTGTGTGACTCAGGTCTAACAGGTCCAGGAGCAGGCCAAGTGTTGGCTGTGGACTCTCACAGCCCTGAAAATTAACAATCCACCCTTGGGGTAAGGGCAAGCACTGGCTTCACGCCAGGGATTTTATGTTTCCACTTGAGTCTTAAGCTGTCAACTAAGATAGCCAATGGAAGAGAAACCAAAGGAGTAAGAAAACCCCAAGAGTGCACAGATAACCAGCAGTGAAGTGAAGGATCTGGGTCGTGCTTACTGGTGATGGGAGAGTGGTCTCTACTGGTAGAGAAACAGGTGGGGGTGGGGTGGGGTGGGGGACAGACTGCTATGGACTCTGTCTGTGAGCCAAGGACACACAGGAAAAAAAGGGAGCAGACTCCCTAGTAGCAGTGACCTTTCTCCCCCCAATCTCTCAGGCAAGAAAAGGTGTCTTTAGGGCCTAGAACCTTCCAGGTACGGTACTTTATGACTCTAGGGGGCGCTTCCCCCCCTCACACTTAACACTAATTGAATGATTGCTATGACAGACTCCCAGTAGATGGCAGTAAAGTGTCTTCAGTTAAAGGGTACCCCCCCACACACACACACCAGTGTGTGTGTGTGTGTGTGTGTGTGTGTGTGTGTGTGTGTGTGTGTGTGTGAAATATACTGTTTGGGTTGTCTGCAGAGCTGGGCAACTTGTCTACCAGTCTTCCACACTGTTGAGAGGTTGTCTGACAGTCTTTCCATCCTTTGCCCAACATCTGCTTCTTCCCAGCCCCCTCACCCTGCCCCGAGGGCCCCAGAGCTTGGCTGAGAGCTCAGGAGAAGAGGGATGCTCTGGACACCAGATTACCCCATTGTACCTGTTGATCCCAAGAAGGACAGATGCCTCGTTCAAGGCTGGGGTCTTGCATTTCCCCAGTGACTGACCCTGGGCAAGTGACTTCTGCGTTCTGGAGCCTGGCATTCTCTTCTGAGCAGGATGCAGCATACTCCCTGAGTTTGGGTTGTGAGGAGCAAAGGTTATGCCAGCTATCACTAGCTATGAAGACCCTTCCTCCACACTCCACCCCATCTACCTCCACCTCCAGAGAGGGGGAAAATGCAAAGTCACTCTGCTGGCCATGGGAGGACATGCTGTCTGACTGGGAGGCATCAGCCTTGCTGGTGAACCTCACGCCTATCCCCTCAATCATCAGGTACCTCTCTCTTGGGCCTCTGCCACTGCTCTAGACCTAGGGCTAACCTCAACCCCTCCTATCCCTAGTCCAAGCTTCCCAGTTCTGTGTCTGCAAATATTTATGCAGCTATTGGTGTTCTTCTCTCACACCTTCCAACTCATGGTCCACATGGCTGCTCACAAGGAGGAGGGCAGGGCGGACTCCCCTCTGGTAGGGCACTCCTTACTGGTTCATGACATCCCATGTGACTGCCACTGGTTGAGATTTAATCAAATAACCAAACCTAGACGTGGCAATGGTTGAGACGGATGGATCTTTGCTCCTAAGCCTAGCTAAAAAACCCGTCTGACTCCTAGGGGAAACAACACAGCGGTTATGGATGGGCCACATTTAGCCGATGAGGCAAGTACCTGCTTATAGAGATCCTGTGTTTCTGCTCCCAGACTCCTTGGTGTAAATTAACAAAACAAGGACCCGGATAATTAAAACATTACAGAGGAAGAATTACTCATGTACACCCCTGGGGCATTTCCATTCTGCACATAAATGATCTTACCATCATCACCAGGGCTAGCGTTTCATAGCCTGGACCCTGGCCTAAGCAGCCTGCAGTCTTATTCCTATCAGTCCCTGAGTGACATCTCTGTCTCAGTGTGGACACCCTTCACATCACTACCTCTGTCTCTCTAATCTGAAATCCAGCTCCTGTCACTGCCAGGGGTGGGGGTGCTGTGCTGGCAACAGCAGGGACAGGCGACTATGGTTGCCTTGGTGAGTCAAACAGGTGGTTTCTATGCTGCTGTTAGTCATAACGTCCTGACCCGCTGCACGCCTTCTCCTTGCTTATGATAGATCCTAGTGAAGAGACTCCAGCCCCACCAGGTCCTTTGTTCATTTTTTTTCCCCTCAGAATACTTAGGTCCCTGCTGGGGGTCCCTTCCTGTTAGAGCTAATTGGAAAGCTTTGGCGCTGTAGGGTGTAAAGGAATGACCCCAGTAGTGACTGGTTCTCACAGATGGGTTTCCATGTGCCCTGAGGCCAGCCCTATGCCTCTGGTGTCCTAGGGCCTGTTTGACAGGAGGAGCCTGGAAGCTGAAGGCATACTGTTGTGCTTCCTGGCTCCGGCTGGCAGCTCTGGAATTGGACTTTCCACTCTAAGGCCTGTGACGCCTTTATGTTTTATCCATGATGGTGGGACTGCTGGCGGGATTACACACACACACACACACACACACACACACACACACACACATCCACAGGCACACATCTCTTCACATATATGCATACCTTAGTTCAAATTCTGTAAAAAGCCAGGCCTAGTGATGCAGGCCTGAAATCCCACAGCTACTCAAGAGGCTGACGCAGGAAGATTGAGAGTTCAAGGCCTGCCGGGGTACAGGGAGATGACTTGGGGAGACCCAGTCACAGAGTTGGGGGAGGGGACTGAGGATATAGCCCACGGGCAGAGCATGGTCCTAACCTGTGTGAAGCTGTGGGTAGGATCCCAGCACAGGGGAGCACAGAGCTCAGTAGCAAGGCAGTGCCCTTGTATGGCTAGGCGAGGCGTCTGAGTTCTCAGGTCTCAATGTGATTTTTAACAATAGCGATGGCTTCTCCCTTTCAGAACGTGTAAGCTAGCACATGAAAAGGTTCCAGGAGCACAGGTCGTCTTGCGCGCCCATCCTTTGTCTCTCTTTCCTCTCACTAGGGGCAACTATGGTCGTCAGCTTCTTCTACCTCCCTGAGGACTCTGTCTGCAGACAAAAGCCTCTAGGGCTGGCTATAAGCAAGCGCGTGCACGCTCTGACCCCACACAGCATCAGCGCTCTGCTTTCTGGCATGCTTCTGTCTTCTGAGACCTCTCCCCTCTTTGCATGCACTGCGTTTTGGATACCTGCACAGTGCCCCACCATATAGCTGCACCGTCGTTTATATGATGTAATCTGTTCTCCCAGATGAGCGTAGGCTGTTTCCGACTGCAGCTTGCTCCTTCCTCTTCATCCCGCTTCCTGTGGTCCTGTCTCTGGGTCAGGTCCTGGCTCTGACCCTTGAGATCACGTGGGTATGCACATCTGTCACAACTGGGTGAGTGAGTGCTGGGTCAGCGCTCCCCCCTCCCCTTGCTAAATTTATAGGTGAGAGTCATGACACAGCACCCACCAAGGTTATAGTGAGGAAATCCTGTGTGAGCAGGTAACTTGGGAATCTTCTTAACAGTAACTGGAAGGAGCCAGGGAAGCTTCATGTTGTCTAGGAGCAGCGGTCCCTCCTCAAGGCCACCAACAAGGGGAGGTGGTAAGAGGCACAGCCTCTAAGTTCTTGGCCCTAGTGAAGAGGGTGAGACATCAGGCCTCTATGCCAGCCAGTGTCGGGGCACCAGGGAGGAGGTGAGGGGGCCTCGGGTGTGTGGGAAGCAGGCTGGCTTTCTTGCTGAATCATTCCCACTGAGCATCCAAGGACAGGAGCCAGGCTGGCTTTGAAAGTGAGAGTGAATGAGTGTGTGCTACACACACAGACACGGAAACATGCAGAGAGAGGGACAGACAGACAGAGAGGTACACACAGACACAGACATAGACACACACATGCATGCACACACAGACACACTGAAGACACACAGACAAATAGACACATACACATGCAGACATACACTCACAGACACACAGACACAGACACACACACAGGCTTATGCACATGCATGCGCGCGCATGCTCGCCGCGCTCGAGCGCACACATACATATTGCCTCACTTCTAGCTTGAGGCAATGAAGCCCTTCTCAGCAGAGAGCAGTTTTGTCCCCACTGCTGGCCTCCTCCCCTTCCACTGTTTCTCCATCCCCCTTCTGCTCCCCTCCCCCTTCTCTCCCCATTCCCACCAGCCTTCTTCTCTGTCTCCAATCCTGCCCCTGGGATTACCTCAGGATGACACCGGACCAGAAAGGTCCCAGGACAGCGGGCAGATCTAAGCATGATGGCATCCTCTCCCATGTGCCCACAGTCCTAATTCTCAAGTGGTCTCTGATAGGCAGGTGTTCACAAGACTGGTTTTGTCCTGTGGGTTATGAGGATGGGGGGATGAGAGATGGGAACAAGTTGAGCCAGGCTGGTCACAAGACTGGCCTTGTGCTGGGGGTATGGAATGGGAGGAGGCTGAGCCAGGCTGGTCCACAGACAGGAGCTGCCCGTGTATGGCCCAGTGAGCTAGACTCCAGGAGCAGCTGCATGGTGCGTGTCGTGATTACTCTAGTCAAAGCTGCTTCTTGTCAGTACAAAATCCCCACATCCAATTGCTGTTCGATACCCGCACACATCCTTTTAGGAGTATTTCCATCCACAGGCCCTGATCTAGGAAAGTCCCACAGCAAAGACAAGCAAGACCCCTTGTCCCTTTGTCTGTAATCACAGCCTTCAACTACATTTTCTTAAATCTCTTCTTCTGTTCCTGAGCAATATTCCCAAGAGATTTACCAGCTTTCTTGGCCATCTTCAGTTATTAAAAATCCAGATTAGCCTAGTCCAATTAAAATGCCAAATATTACAAGCAATTATAGGCTAACTCCCTGACGCGTTAGAATCAGGCGAGGCTAGGGAGGGAGTCGGGGCTGCTCCATCCTCATCCTCCCATTTTTTAGCATTGGAGGTTGGGGTGGGGTGAGAGTGGGTGAGAGCTGCAGAGGTCTGGCTCCCTGGCCAGGACTGCACAGTGCTGGCTGCTCCGTGGGAAGCTCCCAGGTTGGGTGTGTGGTTGAGTTCTCATGAGGAAGCAGAGAGAGGGAGACGCCGGCTCTACTTTTCCCAATACCCTCTCAGCTCCATTGACATTCCTGCACAGTGACCTTTACTGGACCCACAGGAGATGCCAGTGCTCTAGCCTGGCAGAGGTCAGCACGGGACCCTGTCCTTTGACCCTGGTCAGTCTGTCACCTCTTCATTTTCGTCTTTCCTGTTTCCCTGGCCACGGCACATGCTCTTCCTTGTTGGACAGCCTCTCTCTTGAGCCGACAACTCCTCCAAAAAGGGTCAGAGAAGCTTGAAAGAAAGGCCCATAGGGCTCCATGTCCAGAATGGCCTTCTGACTGCTGTCTTAAATTCCATAAGTTTTGAACAATATGACATCGATTCATCTTTATAGTGGGTCCTTGCTTCATATCATGTGAATGGCCTTGTCTACGAATGTTGGCTCTGTGGTTCTAATTGCTGTGGGCAGGAGTGGAGGGATTCTGATGACCTGCAGAGCAGTGGGGCTGGCTCTGGTCCACTGATGTCCCAAGAGGTGATTTGGTCTATAGAGAGTCCCACTTCTCTCTCTAGAGAGCCATGTTTGACACTCTGCCGTCTGGTGGACTCTGGTTAATAGCATCCACTCTCCAACCTTCTACATTGGAATAGGCTAGATTTCAATAATGTTCTTTTAAAAAAGATTTTGCTATTTTAAAATTTATGTGCATGCGTATGCGTGTGCATGTGGATGTGCACATGAGTTCGGGTAACCGTGCAATACAGAAGAGGGCATCAAATCCCCTGGAGCTGGAATCACAAGTGATTGTGAGTTGGAACTGAACCTGAGCCTCTGCAAAAGTCGCACGTGCTCTCCACTGCCTCACGTGCTTTAACAGCAACGGGATCCTACGGCCATACCGTTTTGTAGCCTCTATTTTTCACTTAATACACTAAAGATTTTCATGTCAAAATATTCGTCCGCAATCTAATTTTCCAACATATGTTTCAGGTGCATACTAATGCGTGGCAAACTTCCCCAAACCCAGATGTTTAAAGTGATAGGAATTTATTGTTTCTTGCTGTGTCCTGGCTACCCTTCAGGTATCCACCCTTCTTTCATACACAGAGAGAAATCTGGGGTGCAGACTTAGCTGGGTTATTTCCTTGGGGTGTGACCTCTAGCCTAAATAAGTGAACTCTGGTCTCCTCATCTGTGAGGACAGCAGACATGTGTCCCTAGATGGAGACATACAGAAGGCCAAAGGAGAACTATAACAGCAGATCCTCTAAGCCCGGCGTGAGCCCGGCGTGGTGCCTCACACCCATGATCCCAGCACATGGCAGATTGAGTCAAGAGTTGGAGGTCACCCTGGGCTAAGGGAGTAAGACCCTGTCTCAAAAACAACAAACATAATAATGTCTTCCTCAACTGTGGGCCACATCCCCTTCAGAGATTAAATAACCCCTTCATAGGAGTTGCCCAAGACCGGAAAATGCAAATATTTACATATTTATGCTCTATGACAGTAGCAAAATTATAGTTACAAAGTAGCAATGAAAGTAATTTTCTGGTTGGGGGTTACTACCACATGAGGAACTGTATTAAATGGTGGCGGAGATGTTAGGAAGGTTGAGGACCACTGCCCCCTATTGGATAGACAGGATCAATGCAGATTAAGAGTTACACAGTAGAGGTAACTGTTACTGCTGCTGTTGTAATTTTGCTTTGCCAAAGGTTGAGGCCAGAAGCTACCCTGTTCTGTGGCTTATCACACTGAGAGGCTCTGGAGGCAAGAAGGGGTTTCTTTTGGGAATGGAAAGATCCTGAAGGGCAGAGGGAGCAAAGATGAGCATGCTAAGCATTGCTGTGCCAAAGGGAAGAAATAAAGCAAGGAAAATCTCTCTGCAGCACAAAGGTACCCAACCATCAGCCACGCTTTCCTGCACACCGATAACATCCTGGAGATGAGGGCAGGCTTCGTGTGATGAGCAGTTCATGCCAGCCTAGGTCAGATGCTGGACCAAGCACTAGCCTGTAAGTATCGGCAGCCAATAGCCTGCAGCTGCTCGTTCTAGCACTGGCGCCCTTCAGCTGCTTGTGGTATAAGAGAGCATTCCTGGAAGACCAGGCTAGTGTCAGGGTTCCCATCTACACCCCAAGCTTCCTGAGCCCGGATATCTTATGTCAGTTCTTCCCTGTTTGCTTTTAGAGACTCTAATGTTGGAGATGTAACGGGGCCTTGTGTGTTTTTAAAATATGTGGTAATTAAAACCAAAGCCACATAAAATATCTTGCCTGTTATCTTGCCACAAGTTTAAGAAATACAGTATTCCCAGTACAGTTAAATTATTGGTAGGCTTCTCATTACCTTCTTCCATCTGTCCACAAGAAGTAACATCCCCTAACCCTGCTATCTGTTTCTCTCCCTCCCTCTCCTTCCCTCCATCTCTCTTCCTCTCCCTCTCCCTCCATTTCCCTCTCCCTCTTTCCCTCTCCTTCCCTCTCCTTCTCCCTCCTTCCCTCTCCCTCCGCCTCCCTTTCCCTCTCTCTGCCTTCCTCTCTCTCTCCTTCTCCCTCCCTCCCTCTTCCTCCCTCCGTCCCTCCTTCCTTCCCCGCCTCCCCACCGTGTGTTTTGGACTCAAATTTCAAAGGCACTAGGCATGTATCTATTGCTCAGCCTTCTCCTGCCCACTTCATATCTTCATATTGTTCGTGTTTCTCAAAGGTATAGGCAAGTCCCAAAGTAAAAAAGTGGAGAGATTGACCTCTTCAGGGAAGGGCTTTGGGGTTCCCTGGAGGGTATAGATGACTTCCAAGGAGACAGAAAGGCTGAAAAGACAAGAGTTCCACAGACCCCAAAATACGAAAAAATGCAAAGCCCAGTGAAAAACACACAAAGCAAATAATCTTTAAATGGCTAAAAAACAGTGCTTTAAAGAAAAAAAAATTAGCTAGGGAAGAAAGACACACAAGGGGAGAAGATAATTGAATTTCTTTCTTTATTTCTCTCTTTCTTTTTTTTTTTTTAAAGATTAATTTATTTATTTTATGTGACTACATTGTAGCTGTCTTCAGACACACCAGAAGAGGGCATCAGATCCTATTACAGATGGTTGTGAGCCACTGTGCTGTTGCTGGGAATTGAACTCAGGACCTCTGGAAGATCAGTCAGTGTTCTTAACCACTGAGCCATCTCCCCAGCCCTATTGAATTTCTTAAAAACTTTTTGTACTTACTATTTTACGTATATGTGTGTTTTCCCTGCATGTATATATATATGTGTAGCATGCGCAGTACAGCGCTCACCAAGGTCAGTCTCCTGGGACTGGAGTTCCAGATGGTTGGAAGCTGCCATGTGGGGGCTGGGAATAGAGGCCCGCTCCTCTGCAAAAGCCATGGAGCCATCTTTTCAGCCCCGATAATCACACTTCTGACTTTGTTGCTGATAATAGAAGCCAAAAGACAACAGTGTTACACCTTTGACACAACATAGGGGGAAACTCTAAAATGAGGCTCTCACTTCAGAGACTTGATTGGCCCCAGACAGGGGAATATAAAACCGTTCAAGGCTTCGGGGGAGCATTAGACTTACGCAGAACAAATTTTTAAAAGTAACTTGAGCCCTTTGAAAGTAAGGTCAACGTCCAGACTACCTCAAAGGTGATTTTTATTCCTTACCATCCTTTTTATGGGCCAATTTTCTTATTTCTCTTCATATTTTGTTTGCTGCTGCTGCTGCTGCTGCTGCTGCTGTTGTAGACTAGACATTTAAATATTGGAATGTAGCAACTCTTGCCCACCCCAGAGTCTGTTACTTCACTTGTTATAGTTGTAGGTTTGCTTAATGCCTTTTCTGGACTAATTTTTAAACTACATACTGTATTGTTGTGTATAGCCCCTGAAGTCTCTCTCCTGTCGGCTGAATGGATCAGCTAGCGACTAAATGAGTTTCCTTAAACATTTGCGACACTGTATAAAAGCCTGGTGAAGAGGAGAAAAGACATTTTTTATGGCATTGCTTCCAAACTGTGTGTTTCCTGTGGGGACTGGTATGCCCAGAGAGATACATCAAAACCGCCTGCTGCACCCTGACCCAGGAGCTCTGCCGGAAGCACAGATTCCCAGGAAGTAGCCATGATGAGGGGAAAAAGCTTGCAAGCGGTGAGATGTTTTTTATAGACGTGAAATGATTGCTGTCTATTGCATTCTGTGTTCTGTGAGCTTCAGACACCGTGATGCAGACATGGGGTCTGGAGAGATGACGCAGCAACGGAGAGCTTTTTACTGCTCTTACAGGAGACCTGAGTTGGTTTTCCAGTACGCATGCCTGGTGGCTCACAACTGCCTGTAACTCCAGTTTAGGGCGATCTGAAGCTCTCTTCTGGCTCTCTGGGTGCCTGAACTTATATCACACACAGACACACACGCACATGCGAATGCACACGCACACACATGTAAAAGTCTACAGAAAGAACACAGACATTTTGTTCCTCTCTGTATACTCCAGATCAGTTTAGGTAGCAAACAATGTAACCGAAAATTCTTCTCTAATGAGTGTTCATTTTACCCTATTTTAAAAATTAATCAGCCGTCTACTAGTCCCAATGGCCTCAGATTTAGAGGTTTTTATGATTTCTGAACTAAAAAAAATATACACATATTACCATGATAGTCATACGGTTATTAAAAATCATTATGTTAAAGGAATAACAGAACCTGTTAATATGGAAGAAGTTTCAATATTGCATTTTTTATAATAGAAATGAGGAAAGGAAGAAACAGGGCTGGTTTAATGTTATGACATCTCGATACAATAACATATTATGCAACTGTTGAAATGCTGTCTGTACTGGGGCAAGGAGAATTTTCATTTACAAGGCAGAGTTGAATGGTCTGAAGATTTCACACAAGGAAACTATACTATATAACATATACATACTATACTAAATAACATATTTTTCTAGACCCACTCTCTCAGAGCATCTCATTTGCTAGCCTTGAGCTAGATACATGTTATACAGCCCAGGTTGGGTTCAAAATATTCATCTTCCTGCCCCAGCCTCCTGAGAGTCTCAGTCCTGAGACGGTTCCCAGGCAGGCGAGAGGAAGCAGCTCTCTCCGGCAGGCAGGCGAGCAGGCGGTAGGCCAAGACAGCAGGATGAGGCCCGCACCACCAGCCTGGCTGAACAGTGAGGTAAAAGAGAAGCATAGGGAGGAAGAGTCTGGGAAGACGGCCTCTCGAGGAAAATAGCTGAGTGGCTGCCATCGAGCATGACAACCTGAGTTGAGCCTTTAGCATCCATATAAAATAACAACCAACAGCAGGGTGTAGGGGTGTGTACAGGAGCCCCAGTGCTGGGGGAGGGGAACAAAGACAGGCAGACCCCAGAGCTCTGTCAGCCAGGCTAGCAAACCAGGAAGAGTGGGTTCAGTGAAAGACTCCCATTCAAAAATACGGTTGAGGGTGATTAAGACTCCATGTTGATCTCTGCCCACCCCACCTTCACTGACACATATGCGTTTACTGTCCCCACCCCCAGCCACTGACACACATGCCTTTACTGTCCCCACCCCCCAGTCAACGACAAGGAAAATAGTCTTTCTGGACCAAAAAGGTTAAACAATCACATTAAAAAAAACCCATGTGGCTGTTTCCGCTCTTTTCAGGGCTGATACAAGCTATGAGGGGTGCAGTCACTAAAACCACTGTTGGCAAGGGTGGGACTGGGGAGCGCACAGCACCAGTGGCTGATATTCAGCTGGTTTCTCTGCCTCTTGCTCTCTTTGATTAAGCGTTTCCCTGGCTGATGCCAGCGTTTGTGGCTCCACAAAGGTCAGCTCTTGCAGTGTACTTGGCACATTTGTAAAAGAAGAGTCTTTTGTGGTCCTCCTGCCTCCACCTCTTCAGCATACCCGACTGGTGTTTGTTAGCACAACCATCTAGGAGGAGACTTTTCGGAACCTCTTGCACCATTTTCAAGACGTATCACAAGGTGTGTTTTTGACTTAATAAAAACAAATAATCAAACCAAAACTTCCAGACAACCACCACAACTACCACCAAGAAAAATCCTACAAAACTCAACAATAACTGCAACAAAAAAGTCATAGCTTTTGGAAGACCATGGGGAAGAGTACCTTTAAACCCTTAGGAAAAAAAAATCTCTTTTTAAATTAAAAAAAAAGTATGGTGTGTGTGTGTGTGTGTGTGTGGTGTGTGTGTGTGTGTATGTGCTATGGCACACAAATGGAGGTCAGAGAGCAGCTTATGGGTTCCAGAGATCAAAATCAAGCCATCAGCCTTCCTGGCCTAACATGGAGTTATCTTCCAAGGCCATGGATTTTTTTCCTTTTGAGATAGGGTCTTAAGACAGGTCTTAGGATATAGGTCTGGCTTCCTAGAACTCACTATGTAGACCAGGCTAACCTCTAACTCGAAGAGATTCACCTGCCTCTGCCTCCCAAATTCTGGATTAAAAGAATACACCACCATGCCTGGTTTGGAAACAGTCCTTAATCACGATGCAAAGAATATTTTCAAAAAAGGACGAAATGTATCTTACAGCATTAAACGTTCAAATCCCTGTTCATCCAGGATGTCTGTAAAGACAATATTGAGGTACGTCACAGAGCAGGGGAGGCAATCACAGCATCTAAAACTGATGACATAAGATGCTTCAATCAATGAGGAGAAGACAGACAACTAAACAGAAAAATGGATGGAAGACCTCAATAAATACTTTCTCCAAAGTTACCAAGACTTCCAGTTCCTGGCCAGCAACTGAGGAGCATGGAATTGGTCAGTCTGTCTTAGCAAGTAAGAGTGAGGTCACCAGGCAAGCCACAGCCTCCTGCCCCAGACAGAGAGACAGGGAGGGCACAAAACCATAGCAGACACTCCTGTGGGGCTCTGCTGGGGCAGCATGCTTAGGTCATTATGTTAATGTAATAAGCCAGTCACAATAGGAAAAACACCGTCTGAGTCTACTGTGATGAGGACGTCAGTCTGGGGGCGCAAGAGGTGGCTCAGTGGTTATGCAGGTTACCCAGGTTTAATTCCTAGCACCCACATGACTGCTCACAGTATGTGTAACTCCAGTCCCAAGGGATCCGATACTTTCTGGCCTCTGAAGGCACTGTATACACGTGGTAAACACACATGCAAGCCAACACTATAAAAAAAATAATTAAAATACATTTTAAAAAATTTAAAGAAAGGCGCTGGAGAGATGGTTCAGAGGTTAAAGGCCCTTAACTCTTCCAGAAAACCTGGGTTCAATTCCCAGCACCCACATGACAGCTCATAACTGCCTGTAACTCCAGTTCTAGGGGATCCAGCACCCTCATGCATGCAGGCAAAACACCAGTGCACATGAAAAAAAATTTTAAAATGATTTAAAAGAAGTTAGAAGCAGATACAGGAAGTATAATTCTGGTTTTCAGAGGGGAAGGGGAGGGGACAATAAGAAATTACTGCCTAATGGGCTTAGAGTTTCAGGTTTACAAGATGAAGAGAGACACAGGTGGATGGCTGTTGGCTGTGGAGTTTTGTGAAGTTAAAAACTATGTGACTTAAAAGAGGTTAAGAGTTAGGTATGTTGACTCAATTTTATAATTTTAGCACATGGGAGTCTGAGGTCATCCTGGGCTACCTACTGAGTTCTAAGCTAGCCTGAGCTACATTCCCTGTCTCAACCTCCCTTTCCTCCAAAATACTATCAGAACTGGGGGGTGGGGGGGTAGGCAGTGAGATGGCTCAGTGGGTAAAGGCACTTGTTGCCAAGCCTGACCTGAGTTTGGTCCCAGAGACCCACATGGTGGAAGAAGAGAAGTAATACTTCTAAGTCATCCTCTGGCCTCCACATGGGTGACGTGGCCTCTACATGGGTGACATGGCCTCTACATGGGTGATGTGGCCTCTACATGTGTGATTGTTGTGGCACATGTGCCCACCCCTGTGTAAACAAAGGTAATGCATTTTTAAAAAGACCTTGTTTCATTTTGCTTTGTTTGGGCACTTTTTGTCTTATTGTTCTTTTTGCTTGTTTTTCTTTTCTCCCCTTTTTGGTGGGGTTTTTGGTGTGTTTGTTTGTGGGCATAAAATTGAGTGGGTGGGAAGATGGGAGAATCGGGGGAATTGGAGAAAAAAAACATCAAAATATATATTGAATAAAAACATTTAAGAAGTGTGTGTGTGTGTGTGTGTGTGTGTGTGTAGGGGGGAGGCGATGAAGGCCGGATAGATGGCTCAGCAGTTCGAAACACCAGCTACTCTTCCAAAGGTCCTGGGTTCTATTCCTAGCACTCATATGGTGGCTCACAGTCACCTGTAACTCCAGTTTCAGGGTATCTATCGCCCTCTTGTGGCCACCACAAGCACTGCACATTCATAGCACAGCTGTGTGTAGGCAAAACATTCATACACATGAAATACAAAATTAAGGCGAATAAAAGGGTTGTGCTCCAAAAGTCTGAGGTCCCAAACTAAATAACATTCAGAATAAGATAAAAAAACCCCAAGTTTATTATTTAAAAAAAAAACAAAACCGAAAGATTGGAGCTGCAGGAACACAGCCTAATGGTAAAGCATTTGCCTGGCTTGTGAGAGGTCCTGGGTTCATTTCCCAGCTCCACTATGCAACAATAATAAATAATAAATAAATAAATAAATAATAAATAAAAGAATAATAAATAATAAATAAATAATATGAATAATGATATAAAAATAAATAAATAAATAAATGTTACTAGATAGTAAATTTATATTATATGTTTTACCCAATAATGTAAGTATATGATATGTATATGTATATGTATATGTATATGTATAGTATATGTATATGTATATGTATATGTATATGTATATGTATATGTATATGTATATATGTTTAGTACTGCTTAAATTGACAAGACCTGTGAGGAAGAAGGGAGGAGAGAAAACAAAATTAAAAGATAAAGTATCTACCTGGAGTCTACATTGCACATCCTTCATAGAGTGAGAAGATAATAAGCAGACATGGGTATTACAGACAACTTCATGCCCACCACCAACTTGAGAGCCTCTCCATGAAACAAGCCAATGCCAGCAAAGACACAACTTGCCAAAGTTCTCACCAGAAGAAATAGACCATTGGGAGGTCCCATATCTGTTAGAGATTTCAAAGCAACAATCAATTTCCTTCCAAATCAGAAACACCAGGACCAAATGGATCCACTAGTGAACTCACCAAACATTAAAGGAAGAAATAGATGATTTCTTCATTATCTATTCCAGAATATAGAAGCATAAGAAAATGTCCTAACTTATTCTATGACTACCATTTTATTGATACTAAGCACAGATAAAGATATTAATAAAACTTAAGGTCATAGACAAAAACATCACAGTAAAATGTTGCAATTCAAATACAGCTTTATAAAAAGAATTATACACATATTTAGGGAAACTTTTCTTGGGTTTGCAAGAGTGCTTCAACATTCAAAAAAACAAACCAAAGCAAAAACAGCTAAGGGACTGGGGAGAGGGCTTGGTGGTTAAGAGCACTGACTGCTTTTCTAGAAGTCCTGAGTTCAAGTCCCAGCAACCACATGGTGGCTCACAACCATCTGTAATGGGATCGGATGCCCTCTTCTGGTATGTCTGAAGACAGTGTCTATACATATATACATATACATAAAATAAATAAATCTTTTTCTTTGATGGAGCAATTTCAGCTTAGTGTTTTAGAGCTTTCGGTCCATGGTCGGTTCCACTGCTCTCCAGCCTGTGCTTAGGCAGCACATGGTATACATCGTGGAACAAGGAGCTCGTTTCATGGCAGCGGCGAAGCATAGCTAGCGTTCCAACATCCCCTCAGGGAAGGACCTCACACACCAAAGGTCTTATCACTTTCCCATAGCACGATCCTGAGAGCCACACTTTGATATGTGGACATTTAGGGGCATTCAAGATCCAAAGTATAGCAGTACCAACAAAGCAGTTAGCAAAATCCAGTGTCCACTTATGGTGAAAAGCTCTTGGCATGTGTCTGTGAGAGGGCTTAGCAGCTGTGGTGGCTTGGTGCCAAGCTTGGTGACCTAGATCTGATCCCCAGATCAAATGATGGAAGGGGAGGACTGACACACACACACACACACACACACACACACACACTTAAAACCTTTTAAAATTAAAAACAAAGACTCCTGGCAAACTAGAAACAGAGGGGACATCCTTAATTTGTAATTAACGTCTCCGGTAAATGTGGGCCTAATATCTAACTTAACAGTAAGATACTTGACGCTATCCCACAAGATCAAGAAAAATAACGAAAACCCTCAGCCCAGCTTTTTGACACCATGCTGGAAATCCTAGTTAGTGCGGCACAGGAGAAGGAAATGATATAACGTGGACTGGGAAGAGAGAAAGAACACTATTTCTGTCCCTAGATGATATGATTGACTATGTAGAAAATTCACATTTACATGAATTAAGTGGTGAATTCAGATATATTTCTACACATGTATTACTTTTTTATTTCTGTGACAAGACCAAGATGATCAAGACAACTTATAAAAGAAAGTTTAAACGGGCTTATGGTTCCAGAGGGCTAGAGTCTCCAATGGTGGAGAAAAGGCGTGGCAACAGGTAGTTGGAACAGCAGTTGAGAGCTCACATCTTGATACATAAATAGGAAACAGAGAGCACATTGGGGATTGTGGGACAGTGCATGTAATTTTAAAAACCACGCTTAATCCATCTAGGTGCTGGCATCTGCGGGTCACCTCCAGCCCCACTGCTAGCTCAGTGCTAAGCAGCTCTGGTTTCTTTCTGTTCCTTACGCAGTGCAACTGCCTGAGACTGTAAACGTTGCACGCCTGTTCCTCCTTGCCAACACCTCTCCCACAAAGCCGACTTTGCCTCTCCAGAGCTCTGTTGCAAATGGAAAACACCAGACAGTCTTAATTTTAAAACTAACCAGAATGATACAACCGCTGGGCGTGGAATCTATTATCCCAAACTCATCATCTCGTCTATATAGGAAATTCTTCCAGTGGCAGACGCCGCCACGGAGTCTGACAATTTCCCGGCCTACATCCTGCATACCTCTTACTCTCCACCTTGCCATGTCCCCCTCTCCCTCTCTTGGATGGAAAGCCCACCTCCCCCTCTTCACCCAGCGATTGGCTTCTTGTCTTTATTAGCCAATCAAATAATTAGGGGAAATCCCCCTACAGTGGGAGGCTTTTGAAGCCCCATCCCCGTGATGCACCTCCTCTAGCCAGACCACACCCACTAATCCTTCCTAAACAGTTCCTCCAATGGAGGATCAAGTTTTTGCAGATCTGAGCCTATAGAGATAATTCTTATCCAAGCCACCACAACACACATGACCAGAGAAACACAAGCAGCCCAGGAGAACAAAGACAGTTATCAACACATTGTCCTGGAGCTGGCCATACACACAGAGAGAAAAGGAATTAAAGCATAGCTTACACTTTCCACAAAAACAACTCAAGACACATCTTAAACCTGAGTGTAAAATACAAAACTTTAAAACTCCCAGAAGGCAGCTTAGGGGAGCCCGAGATGGTCTTAGGCATAGTGATGACATTTTAGATACAACACCAAAGACACAATCCATGGAAGAAATAATTGATTGGCTTGTTGGACTTCATTAAAATTTAAAACATCTGTTCTATAAGACAATGTCAAAAGGATAAGACAAGCCACAGAATGAGAGAAATAGTTGCAAAAGCCACGTTTAATAAAGTACTGTTATGCAAAATATGTAATCTTTAAAACTCAGCAATAAAAAAAATCAAGAAACCAATTAAAACAAAAAATAGACACATTAACAAAATACAAATAGACACATCAACACAATAAAATGCCCATTAAGAACATGGAAAGTCCTCTGACATGGGGTGGCTATAAATTAAAGCAGCAGTAAGTTGCTACTTACCTGGGGGACACAGCTATTGACATCTTCCAAATCTGCAGCACCAACACCATCAAATGCTGGAGATGGTGTGAAGCAAACGGAACTCTCTTCTGTTGCTGATGAGTATGCAAATGGGTCAGCCAAAGACTAATGTACTCATAAAAAGAAATCAGAAATAACTAAATACACATCATTCATGGTCAAAGAATTTGTAGCAAAATTAGAGTACCACAGAGCAGTTGACATTGGATAAACTGCAACTGTGTACCATACCATGGATTCTCTGTCTCTCTGTCTCTCTGTCTCTGTCTCTATCTCTCTCACTCTGTGTGTGTGTGTGCATGTGTGTGAGTGTGTTCTGACTACATTAATATATACTTTAAAACTAGACCACAAGGCAAGCCATACCAACTAAAGATGAATAACCAGCTGGTCCAACAATAAAGCAAAGCAAGGAGTGACCTTCAGGAAAGTCAGTGTTGAGCTGTGACTGGGGAAGGAGGGCTGGAGAGGAAGAAATGAGGCTGAGAGACCCCGCAGGGATACTCTTGGCGGTAGATGCTCTATTCCTTGACCCTCGGTTATCAGTGTTTGCTTTGGGAATCTTCAGGCTAGTGTTCATCTGGGTTTCAGATATGTTTTTCTGTCTGTACTCTATTTCCACAAGGTTATCAAGCTAAGGAAAGGTTTATTACTAAACAGGTATCCATCCTTCAGATAAACAAACATGACAGAGCTGATCTCAAGAGTCTGGGCTTGAGTCATGGAGAGAGGAATCCTCACTTGGTGGCCCTGGAAAGCCGTATTTCTGCTCCACGGAGGATTGGCTTGCAGTGAAGGGGTTTCTTTAGTTACAATAAAATATCAGCACCCACACCCACGTATTCTTTAGTGGAACGATCCCATGATTGGTTGGGGTCAAAGTGGAGTTGGGCGGAGGCTCAGCACTCATCCCCAGACCTGCCCAATGGTAGTCGGGCTGGCTTCATTCCAGGTGGAGAACCCTCTCTGTCTAGACAACCCAGAGTTCTGAGGAAACTGTGCACACCCTTTGTGATGTCACCAGAACCTGCCTCTGACCTCAGCCACCAGGACTTTCTAATATTAATCATTGGTGGTGGCTGTGGGTCGTTGTCTTGAATTTCTCTTCTTCCCGGACAGAAGAACAAGTCAAAGAGGCAGCTGCTGGCTAAGAGCACCTAATACGTGCAGTCTTGGTGAGTGAGGATCATGGAAAATTAGCTAGGGTTGGAGTTGAAGGCTGCCCTAGGAAGAGAGAGGCCGGAGTTCCCCACTGACAAAGAACTGATTCTCAGAGTCTCCCATTTTGGTCCCCCGTGTTGCAGATGTAATGGCTTCTAGACATCAGGGGTCGGTTCCCGTCTGACAAGGATCACAGGACACTCTGGTAGTGAAGCCGGGCTCCTGAAGTTCTTCTTTGGCTGGGCTAGGAACTTCACTTTCACTGGTTAGTGTCCCAGATCAACTGGGAGAGCTTAAGAAGAGGTTGTGGGCTTCATCCTCACAGCCCGAGAAAAGATTTAATCACCAAGGTACTGGTCTAGACACTAGACATAAACCACCCTCCTCCTGTGAAGGTCACTGTGAATGGTCACGAATCAAAACCTCTGTTTTGTGACTCATCAAGGAAAGGTGTAACTTTGGGTGGGTGAGTTTTTCTGGACGCCTCAGTTTCTCTTTCTAACATATGAGCTTTATTTAAAGTTCTCTTCATTGAGATTACTTCTTTTCTCCATTTATTTATGTATGTATGTATTTATTTATTTATTATTCATTTTACATCCCAGTATCACACCCCCCCCCCTCTTCTCAGTCTTCCCCATCCCGAGATTACTTCTTAAATATATTGTTGCTTTCCTCTTAAAGAAAAATACTCGGCAATTGATTTAGTCTGGTCTCAGTGAGTCAGATAATCTTACTCCGAGCCCATTTCCGGCAGGATTCTACAATACCGTTCTGCCCTTCTAGCCTCCTGGAATGAGACTGCAAATGAGGCCACATGTCTGAGGTTCTTTCTCAGTTCCAGTTCCTCTCGCTGCTAGCGATTTTCTTATTCTTTCTCTTTCCCTCCCTCCCTCTTTTATAAAACCTACTCATGACTGAGAGAGGCGCATTAGGCATGTGTAGAGTCAGAGGACAACTCTGTGGAGAGGTCCTATCTTTACATGGTTGCTGGGGGTGGAGCCCAGGTCTCTAGGCTTCACCCAGTGAGCCATCTTGCTGGCTCTGTTTTACTTTTCATGAGGCTGTTCTCTTTCCACTCTCCTCCACCTGCTTATCCAGCCTGGGTGTGAAGACCAGGCCTACTTACTTATTAGATTGCCTCGTCAGACTGGAGACCCAGTGATGATGCCTTTTCTGAATTTTACTCCCTGTTTGATAGACAAGAAAAAAAAAACAAACAAAAACAGCCCAGCATCCCAGGCCTAGACTCTACTCCAGGTTATCTTTAGAGTCATGTTCTTCTAGGGAACTGGCCCTAGCCAGCAGCATCAAAGATGTCCCAGTATCACCTCTCTGTCTCTTTCAGTCTTTCACAAAGGGGACAAAGGAAGAGGGAGCAGGAGGCTACATTTAAAGGCTCATTTTCACCCTCGCCCTACTGACCAAGGATTTATTCTGGAGCTGCACCTGGCTGGGTGGGGTGAGAGTGTGTGTGTGGGTGCAGCTGTGGTGTGTAGTCTCTGGCACACTCGCTACAGGTTGCAAACTTCAGAGCTCTTCTGTTACAAGGGAGAGGGAAGGAAAGGGCTTGCTCTGGTTTGTAGCAGTCATTACTCCTGCATCTGCTGAAACAATGTGGCCGTGCGTTTGATTACTTCTTTCATCGCTCCAACCAAATATCTGACAGAAAGGAAGGGTTCGGTTGTTTTTTTTTTTTTTTGTCTCATGCTTGCAGAGAGTATTCACTCTATCGTAGTAGGGAAAGCATATTCTCCAGAAAGGCTCTGTCTGTGGCCAGGGGAGTGAGGATGGAGAGGAGGGGGGGGGGGACTTGCCACATAATTTGTTCACACCTTGGTGGACCATGGAGGAGAGAACTCATGGCAAAACAGAGATGGTAAGAGCTTTCCAGGCCCACCCTCAGCAAGCCACTTCTGCTCACTAGGCACTGTCCCAAAAGTTTCACAATGTCCCCAAACAGGGCCACCGGTTGCAGACTAAGTATTCAAGCACATAAGCTGGATAAATGGGAAGCAAATGTTGGTGGACTCCATTGGAAGATACTAGGTACTGTTGCGCAGAAAAAGCAGGTGACTTAGCCAGGATGTTTCATTCATGCTACTGAGAGTCCTTTTACTTCTTAATATCATTCTGGATCCTGCTGGATTAACATTGGATTTTTAGCAACACAATTATGAAGACCATTGCATTTGTAGTGGTTCAGAGACAACGGCACAGGTCAGAATCACACCCCCAACCCACAAGAGTGACAGCATCTGCATCTTCAGTAAAAAGGCATTAAATGCCAAATCTCCCACCAGTCATTTCCACACGTCTTCACCAAGAACCTTCTACAAGCCTGACCCTCAGCTGGACGGCTGGTATTTGCATGGTTGGGATACCCAGTCATCTCTTCTTCCACTGTGTCTGCCTGGTGTCTGTATAGATCTCATTTCATTTTTTTTTTCCTGGACCACTGCATGATCCCCTGTCATACGATTCACAATTAGCTGATCTCTCAGCCATGGGCTATGGTTTGTCTTTGTTTTGTTTCTGTATGGTCTAGCAAGAGCAGGTCTGATAATGAGAGAGCAATGATGACAGTCACTGTTCTCAAACACGTAATTAATTCTCATGATCAACACTGTAAATAATAAAGTCATTATTATTTACTCTATTTTACATGTGTAATGAGGAATTGCAGAGAAGTCAAGCCTTGTGTTTAGGTTGTCTAGCTGGGACCTGAGTTTAGACACTGAGGGTTGGTTTTTTTTTTTTGTTTTTTGAGACAGAGGTCTCACATTCACAGAGATCCCCCTGCCTCTGCTTCCCAAGTGCTGGGATCAAAGGTATATACTATCATGTTTAGCCTGAGAACTCTTTTATTTTTTAATATTTATTTTTAAAAATAATTAATTTTTATCTTATGTACATTGTTATTTTGTCTTCTTGTAAGTCTGTGATGGATTATCCTGTCTGAGCTAGCATTATAGACAGTTATGAGCTGCCATGTATGGGAATTGAACCCAGGTCCTCTGGAAGGACAGCTAGAATTCTTAACCACTGAGCCATCTCTACAGTCCCAGTACAAGAGTCTTTAAACAAGATTCTTATACTTATCTGCTTTGTCTCCATACCCATTAGCCTTTATTGAGAAGCCCAGTGAGGGTGTTAGAGCAGAGAGACTTAGACCTCAAGTAGCCCAGTCCTCCTGCAGAGAGAAAACAAAGATGGACTGAGTTACTGACCACAGTCCAGCAGGATGGCAGCGAAGACAGGGTTAGAACTCAGAACCCAGCAGCGGTAGAATCAATGATGGTCAAAGCCTTCCTTCACCGCGAGGGGATAAACAAATGAATGGGTGGGAACACACTGGGATACACCTTGACATAGCCTGTCCAGAGAGGCTCAGCCTTGGGTTCTCAGGGGTTGGCTAGATCAGAACAGCTAGAGGGTGGAGAGTGATGGGGGGGGGGAACGACAGGGACATGGCATGGGGAGACCTAGCGCAGACTGGCAAGGTATTAGTGCTACTGACTATGAAAACCCAGGAAGACATGGTTACCTTCTTTCCCCTCCTCCAGTGTCTCCTGACCCTGCCTCACACCTCTTCCTCCGTGGTCTTTTATATTGTTAACAGCTCTGACAATATCTCACCATTATAAAACATTATTCAGTAGGGTTCCTATCCATAATAAAATGTTTACTAAATAAGTATACCCCAACCCTGGCCCAGAGAAGAAGGGAGGGATGCCCACAGCCCTCACTTTGCATAGTGGTCTTGGGTAAACACATGGCATTAGCCCCCGTTAAAAGCAAGTCTCTATGGCATGGTAGCATGGTAGGCAGGTCTTTGTAGAAGCTTGAGATCCACTTGAGGAGTATGGTCCTGACAGAATGGCCCAGATTCATCCCACTCCTGTGGGCCTCCTGGGTGGGATTGTGGTCAATTTATAGACCTTCCTTTGTTGAAGAAGGAGTCAGTACTGAGCCCGAATATGGGTGCTAGGGTGTGGCACAGTGTTGCCTTGGTGAGGTTGAGTGTCTTTCCTTGCTTCTGGCTAGCTGGGCTAGGAGGCCTCAGAGGAGAGTTTGAGGCGTGGGAGAAGGTGGGTGAACAAGGCAGCTGCCAAGGCCCAGAGAGCCTCAGTTGTTGCGAACCGCAGCCAGGGAGCGGCAGCCTTGTGCATTCGCGATGGTCATGGTTTCTGATAACTACAGGATTTCCAGGGCAGAGCCTTGGTCTCCGCTTATCTAGCCCGGGTTCCCCCTACAGGTCAGAGCAACGTTGGGCGGGGCCAAGGTTGACTCCTACTGGGAGGAGCCGGGATGCCGCTCCCGCGGTGATGCAGAGGGGAATTTGCTGACAGTCCCTTGCCAGGTGGAGCTGGCTTTAGCAGGCCGCTAAAAAGAAGGAGGAGGAGGACCCACCCGCAGTCTCCTCTCAGGTAGAGTGTTGCCTGTCACTGATTCCGGTAGCCCTCCCTCCTCGCCTCGGGTTGGCAGTGGCCGTGAAGGCGCAGATAACGGTGAGCTGCCGGGAGAAGGGATGAGAATCCGGGTCTTGGACCAGGGAGGGGGCGGGGAGGGATAGCTTGCTTGAAAGCTTTCCGCGACCTGGGACTGGACTGGAGGGATGATAGTAAGGGAGACTGCGCCACATGCGGAGCACATTGGCGTCTCTCGGCATGTACCTAAGGAAAGGGTGGACTAAGCAGTCCACTAGGAAGGGCCTTGGCTTAGGAAACCTGTCTTTACGGGACAGCGGAATGGAGGCGGGCGGGAGGCTTGCCTGGGGGTGGGGTCCCTGCCTCTTGTCTGAGTAGGTGGGAGTTCCTCTTAGGGCAGTTCTACCCACACCCATCTAGGGACTCCCCAGGGCTCTGCTGCCCACGCAATGAACTGGCTGGGAGGAGGCGAGCAACTTCACCGTTTCTGTGACCACAGCATCACTGATGGATTGTGTGTGGGTCTGGTTCTAAGCTGGGCAGCCTGAGTTTCAAGGCGACAGGGTCCACCTTTCTCTCTATATTTTTAAAGACAGGATCTGCTTCCAATCTCAACTTGAAAGAAACTTTGGGTTTGGATGCAGATCTTGGGGAAACCGGGGTCCAGGGGTGCTTTGACTTGCCAGAAGTCACTTGGTAGCTACACAGAGCTGTCCTCCCAGGCATAATCTCACTGTTCCCTGTCCTAACCCCCTAGTCCCCCACCCCCACCCCCCGCTGGAGGAACAGGGGCTTGTCTTGCTCTCTAGATCTCTGATCCTTTTTGGGCTGGATCCCCACAGCATCCCCCTCTCTTCATCCTGAGGATACAGGGAGTTACAACTTGAGCAGATGTGGGGAGCCAGAGTTGTAGACACCTGCAGGGGTTGGAACCGGTCAAGAGGAAACTGCTAAGAACTGCTGTGTAGAAGGGGTAATGGGTCAGTTCTGTGGGTTCAGGAAAATAATGAGAGGTGGCCTTTAGTGGCGGAGGACGTTCCTGGGTCTCTGTGCCATGTGCCAGCCTTGATGGAGGCTCAAGGAAAGTTCCTAGGGGACGAGATGGTGCTGAAGGGAACAAGGAGATGAACTCTTACTTCAAGAGGCTGTGGTACTTGTTCCCAGAAGAGTGATGGGGTCTCCTGTGGGGACACCTTCTCATAGCTTCCCATCTTCTTATTCTCCTCTCTGATCAGTGTCTCCCCTGCCCCCCAGATAAGACTCCATTTAATCTGCTGTCATCCTAGTTGGATTCTCAAGCCATCTTGTCCTCCCTCTCCCTGGGGCAAGTGTCTTTTTCTTGTGGTAACTGAGGCAGGGAGCAAGCATTGGTATTTTACAACTAGAATCAGCTCTCATGCTTGTGCGCAGAGGCACAGCTGGTACAATGGGCTGCTCTGCTCCTTCTACCTGCACATCCCAGGGCAGGCTCCCAGGGCAGGCTAAAGAGCTTTGATTCTTTGCTTCTTCTTCTCTTTCGCTGCCCCAGCACTGGGATGTGAGCGTGTGAATGTCCCCTGACAGATAGGGCTGATATGAGCAGATCCTACAGGTTCTCCTCCTTCAAGGAATGTTTGCTAGTTACTTGGTAAGGAAATAGCTTGAAGGAGGGAGCTGAGATCACATGATTACCTTGACAGCATGTCCCCATAGGGGTACACTGTCTCGTGAATCCATCAGAGCCAAAGACAGATGTCTGTCCTGCCTAGGGAACTGCAAGAGCAGCTATGAACACAAACACAGCTGTGAACTGGAGACAAGGGGACCTGCTGTCTCTCTGAGAGCCCAACAGGACAAGAGGTTCTGAGTCCACATTTGTGGAGTAAATGGTGTTACTATGTGCCTGGCCGCTTTCCAGGGATATCCTCTGGTACAGAGTCCTTGAAGCTGGGCTGCAGAGTGGGGAACTGCTAGATGGTCTTTGGGATTCTCTGGGGGTGATCTGTGTGAAAGGATGGACTCTCTAGAAAACTATATTGGAGCCAGGTGCTTGTGGGGTGGCAATATAATGCCAGAAGGACCCACCCACCTCCCCTGGCACCTCCGCTGGGGCCCTTCTTCAGGAGAAAGGCAGTTGTTCAGAGTCTAGGAGTCTCTCCCTCATCCTAGCTATGAAACGTCAGGCTTCAAAAGGTCCCATCTTATTCCCAAGTCATGGAAGAAGAATCAGGCTTGTTAGAACTGAAGGCCTGTTCTGGACCAAGAACCCCTATTTGCTGGCGAGTGTCCTAAGTTACCCACCTGACAGCTGGCACCAGGTTACCTTCACTAGATGGGTGGGAGGGCTTTGAAAATGAGTTAAGTATTATTATAGAAAGAAAGTATTATTCTGGGATACTCTGGCCCACGTGGAAGCCATCTGTTTCCTGTCTTGATGGAGGAACTATGGCCATCCCCTTTATGTAGGATGTCCCCTTTCTCCAATGACCAGTCTAGGGTCTCTTCCAGTCTTAGACTGCCCACCCCCAGCCCACTGCCTTTGACGACATTTCTTCTCCCACTTCCTCAGGCAACTAATATTAGCATATTTAACAGCATTGCTATCCAGAGATGCTGATATCTAGGGGCACACTGGGCTTCCCTACAGATCTGTACCCTCCCACTGGCCCTTTCTGGGAGTCAGTTGGCTGAAGAACCATAGAGATAATGCACGGGAAGGGCCTGGATCTCTTTGCAATGTCCAGGCTAAGGAAACCCACGTGGCATTCAGGCCATGGGCAGGGCTGTAATGACAGTGCTTAGGGGAAGTGCTGAGCAATTGAGTGAGATCAGCTTTTAGTGCCTCTTGCCTGACCTGGGGCTCGGCATGCTCTCCTCCCCCTCTCTAGGGAGAGCTAGCGTTTGAACAGCTTACTTGCTCACCAGCGTGAGTGTACACCCAGAACTCTACTTTCCCACCCATGAGTTGGCAGGACCACAGTGGGAGCTAAGATGGAAACTTGGGGCCACTGAGATGAATGTGTGGGCATAGCATGGATGATGAGTTCTTGTTTCAGAGCTATCTGGACTTCTCAGCGCCAACCTGGGGTAGCTCTTAGGAACACCCCGAGGAGTTCATGAGCTGTGTTTCTGGAGCAGGCATCTAAGTTTCCATGTTCCTTGCCAGCATCCCTAAGGCTAGGACTGAGACATGCCAAGCCAAGGAAGGGGGAGGGCAACCCATCACCATCTCCCGCTTCCGTCTGGTCATCGGTGATTCTCTCCAGGGAACAGAAGTGCAGTGCAGACTCACTTAGACAATCAGGACCTGACTCCAGGTTTCCCAGGATCATGGCTTACATTTTCCTTACCCATCCGTCTGCTCTCTTATACCAGTCAGTCCCTTCAGGCTCTGAGCTGTTGAACAAAGTGCACGGGAGTTGGCATGTGTCTATTCCTGCTGAGTCAGGACCTCTGGTGTCCTTAGAGGGTCAGAGACAGAAGGACTATGCCAGCTTCCAGTGGGAAGCCAGACTGTCCCCTTCTCATCCCTGGCCACTGGCTACTATAGTAGACTGGCCAAGAAAGGAGGCCCTGAAGACAGACACCTTCACACTGTAGCTGAGTCTTCTTGGGACTGTGCCCAGCCAGATAAACACTGGGTTCAGGCCACGCCCTGGCTCAAGAGCATGGGACTCTAAGGTCTTTGGAGATTCAGGGGAGCAGGACAATCCTGTGGCCATTCAAGGATGTGGTTGGGTTATTGATTATGGGCCATTGTCACCTAGGATGTCCAAGTGACAATTGGCCATAGCACCAAAATGCTGCAAAGAACAGCTGGATATATATCCTGTGGAGTGTGTGGTAGGACCTGAGCATGGAGGAATTGTCACATGTGACAAAGTGTCCAGAGGTTGCTTGGGGCTGGGTTTCCACCTACATCACCTGCTTATTCATTCCCATGAAGTTAGTCTTCATTAGTCGTGCTGGGAAACCCTGTTTAGAGGCCTCAGGAAGATGGAGAGAAAGGTAGAGGGAAGTGACTGTGTGGTGCTTGGTGATTAAGTCTCCCTTTCCATCAACTCTCTAGGGACCTTTGGGATGGCAGGCTATGCTTTGTTGGCACTACAAAATGCCCAGTGATGATTGGCTAGCTATGTAAATTCTTCAAGGCACCATTAGAATTGAACTCTTCCCTTCAGAAGAGCATCAGGTCCCAGACAGTCTAGGAGAAGGGGGCCATTCAGGAACCAGAAGGCATGTGGGTGGCAGGGCAGGAGGAGGTACTACATAGTGTTACTCCTGGCCAGGGTCATGCGTGTCTAGGTATGAACCAGGCTAGGCCTGGGAAGACTGCAGACATGAGACCAGGGATCAGCATCTGAAGTCTTGCAGCTCTGTGGTTTCGAGTGCCTGGTTATTACTTCTGAAACCTCCCTAGGCTCCAGGGAAGAAATGGATCAAATGAACATTCACTTGAGGAGAAAGCAGAAGCTACGGGAGGCAGCTCAACCACAGTCTTACATATGTGGCCACAGGGGTCTGAGTCTAGTGTACAGAGGTTTGACTCCAGCATACAAGGACCTGTCTCCTACATACAGGGGTCTGTCTCCTACATATGGGGGTCTGTCTCCTACATACAGGAGTCCGTCTCCTGCATACAGGGGTCTGTCTCCTATATACATGGGTCTGTCTCCTACATATGGGAGTCTGTCTCCTACATATGGGAGTCTGTCTCCTACATACAGGCATCTGACTCCAGCATGCAGACATGTCCAGCGCTTATCTCTGTTGTACTATTGGCTTTGCTGAAGCTGCTTAAGACCCAAGAACTTGGAAGTGAAGGTTGCTGGTTTGTCCCCTTCCCCTCCGCTCTGGGCAGGGTGCCCAGAGCCAGGGCAGCTGAAGGACAGCTCCTGTCACAAGAGCAAAGGAAATGGAAGGATAGAATTCCTGCTTCACCCTCCCCGCCACGTGCACAGGAGGTGGACACCTAGATTTTGGTCTTATCCACACCAGCTCCTCCAGACCCTGTAGACAGTAGTCCTGAGAGGGGCGGGGCAGGAGGAGAAACCCTTTCCTAGAGCCCTCCAGTGGGTCTAGGAAAAGGCCTGAGAAACCCTGGTCTTCCCATGTAGGGGAAAGCAGGCTTTCAGAGTAGGCCTGGTAAGGTTACGCACCCCAGTGACTGTGCCACCTCACTGGATGAGTTGCTTTTGAACCTACCTCTATCCTGAGCCTCCCTCGCTGGCCCCAGAGCCTTCTACCAAGCAGTTATCCAATGTTGGATAACTCCTCCCTCAGGCTCAGAGGTCCCCTCTCCATGTATGATCACTCCCTCCTTTTGGAGACAGGCTCTTACTGTGTGTGTAGAACTGGCTGTCCTAGAACTCATAGTGATCTTACCTGTCTCTGCCTCCCAAGTACCATGATTGAGGTTGTGTGTCCCCATGGCCAACACCCCCACTCCTAGCCCAGTTTAGAAGTACGACTTCAGCAAAACAGAATCTAAAAAGAAGAGATCACTTCCTGACCCATGCTCCAGATTACCCCAGACCTGTCTCCATTCTCATCTCTTTATTGTTCCTGTCCCTTTATAACACAGTGAACCTGCCAGCTCCTCCACGAAGCCCTCCATGGATCTCCGCTAGAAAAGGTCTCGAAAGCCTGACACATTGACCCTCTTTTGCTAGACAGTGAGCTTGTTGCTTTAGCATTCTCTGAATGCTACGCACACGCATGTCCCCCGTAACTCGTGGGAAAGGAAGGAAATGACAAATGACAATTATGTTCCATAATGATGGCAATGTAGAAGGCCAGGGGTGGGAGGGTCTACAAGGACGTGTGGCGATGCAGTTGCTGTGCTTTATGACTGGTGGTTTCACATTAGGTGTACGATGACCTAGAGACACTCATGCCCGAGTGGAAGCTGACAGTCTCTGGGATATCTAGGGCAGCAACACCTGAAATGCAAAAAATAGGTCTTGGCCCTGTAGCTTTGACACTGACAATATTGGAAGGGACAACCAAAGCTGTAACACCTGCTAGTTCATACAAGCAGAATGGGGGGGTATTTATCTTATTGTTTATTGTCTTATTGTATTTTGAGTTTTTGAGACAAGGTCTTGTTATGTAGCTCTGGTCAGTCTGCAGCAATCCTCCTGCCTCAGCCTCTTGAGTGCTATAACCACCCCAATTCCTGAGTAACAACTTGGGGCTTTTTATTTACTAATAAATGCCTTGGGCATTATACTTGGCTTGCTCCCCAAATAGCTTATCATTCAACTAACCCGTTTATTACTATTCTACGTCTGCCACATGGCTGGTTACCTCTCTTCAGTTTCATACATCCGACTTCCTCTGAGTTTGAGTGGCAAATCTTCTAGCCTCTTTCCCAGAATTCCCCTCTTTCAGGATGTCCCACCTTCTAATCCTGCTTCAGTTTATTGGTCATCAGACTTTTATTGACAGGTGATGCTTTTACACAATGCGCAAGAGATTCTCCCTACAGAGTGCTGGGATTATGCATCATCACTCATTCCTGTCTGAAGGTTTTGTTTTGATGTTTTTTTTGAGACAGGATCCCATGAAGCCCAGCGTGGTCTCAAACTTACTAGGCACAAGCTGCCTTTGAATTCCTGATCTTTCTGCCTCCATCCCCCAAATGCCAAAATTTACAGATATATACTGCTAGCTGGGAATTTTATTTTCTGTAAATTATATCTTGATAAGACACACACACACATTTTATATATATATATATATATATTATATATATATATATATATATATATATATATTATTTGACCAGTGTGTATATATTCTGTATTGCCATGAGTAAATCTTAAGATCTGTTGTAAAAGGAAACTGAAGAACAGTGCCACTAGTGACAATATAAGGTCAATAAAATTATAAAAACATGACCTTATGAATAAGCTACAGTCTATATAGCACAGCCTGTGATGGTCTGTGGGGAGTGGAGCTGAGACTTCAGGGGAAAGATTTCTTGTTTATCAGGATCACTTTGTTACACACACACACACACACACACACACACACACACACACACACATATGCACAAGATCCAAAGGGAAAAATGATAGGATATTGATATTTGTTAATTACGTTGATTTTATTCTTTCATCTTTTTAGTGTTTAAATTTACTTTTTTTTCCCCAAAGGAAAACCACCAACTCCTCCCTGGGAGGTGGGGTGGGGTCCTGAGGAGGTGACCACTGTGGCCTGAAGGAAGAGTGAGTGGCAGGTGTAACCAGTGTAGGGAGCTAGGGAGACGAAGTGCAGGATGTCCAGGGCCGGGCAGTGAAATGTTTGCTGAGTGACTTGTGTTCCTCTTTCCTCAGCCCTTCCTGTCTCCCCTGTGATATCAGCACTTCTGTATTTGGGCTGTGTGCACAGGAAACAGGGCACTGGAAGAACTGTCTTCTGTCATTTTTGAGACTTTTATTCATTTATTTTAAAGATTTATTTATATGTGGTGTTGTTGTTTTTATGAGACAGAGTTTGTCTCTGTAGCCCTGGTTGTCCTGGAATTGACTCTATAGACCAGGCTATAGACCTCGAACCCACAGAGTTCTGCCTCTGCCTCCTGAGCACTGGGATTAAAGACGTGAGCTACCACTGTCTGTTTATTTTTACTACTTTTAATCGTGTGTGTGTGTGTGTGTGTGTGTGTGTGTGTTGTGTAAGTAAGGGGGTATATATGCATGCATACAGTGTCTGTGAAGTCCAAAATTACCAGTTCCCTCTGGAATGAGAGTTATAGGCAGTTGTGAGTCACTTGATATGGGCACTGGGAACCCAACGTGGCTCCTATGGGACAGCAGTACGCACTCTTAGTCACTTAGCAATCTCTCCATCCCTAATTCGATACATTTTAAAGTCTAGCTAACCTAATGAGGGCTGGCAAAGCAGTGAGGGAAACAGATGAAGTTCCACACTAAAATAAGGACATAACCATTGGTACAGAGAAAATAGAGTTCTCAGAGAACACCGGGTTCAACCATGTGCAAATCCACTTGAAAGCTAGCTAGCTAGCTGAAACAATAGTTTTTTGGAGAAGTGTAAATAATCAGATTGACTCAGAAAAGCTGCAAACCCAAACAAACCAATAATTATAGAAGGAACCAAGTCTTAAAAAAAACAAAAACAACAACAAAAAAAAAACCCTAAAACAGCCAAGTTTAGACAGTGTCTGTTGAATCTTCAGGTAGTTAAATAACACCAACCATTCCAGATCTTAGAGAAGGAATGATTCCAGGCCATTCTGTGAGGCTAGTGCCATACTAATAACAAAGACAGGACAGCTGCTGTGGCACACATTCATAATTCACAAATATCAGAATGAATGTTTATATATGAATATTAGTATAAAATGTATAAGCTAAATAATATATTTAAAGTATTTTTATTTACTTATTGCTTACAATTTTAATAACATTTTATACTTATATGTTATGTATGAGTGCTCTGCATGTAGAGGGCATCAGATCCCATTATAGATGGTTGTGAGCCACCATATGGTTGCTGGGAATTGAGCTCAGGACCTTTGGAAGAGCAGCCAGGACTTTAAACCACTGAGCCATCCCTCCAGCCCCCTCTTGATTAATTTTTTAAAAAATTGTCTTATTTTCTGTGTCTGAGAACTTGGCCTGCTTGTCTGAGCATGCGCCATCTGCATACTGGGTTATCCATGGAGGTCGGAAGAGAGCGTGCCTGGGGCTTGAGTTAAAAGATGGTTGTGAACCACCGGATGGGTGCTGGAAACCAAACCCAGGTTGTCAACAAGTGCTCTTAATTGCAGAACCGTCTCTCTAGCTCCTATTCTTGGCCTTGAAAGACAAGATTTCATGTAACCCAGGATAACTCACTACATAGCCCATGATGATCTTGAAATTTCAGATCCTCATATTCAGCCTCTACCGCCTGAATGCTGGGATTATCAGCATACACTATCACACCCAGCTAGGGCCTGAAGGATATTTGATGAAAATTGATATGTGTTTGGTTTTAATCTTGTGTGTGTGTATACACATGAGTGTTTGTGCATATGTGTGGCGGTATACATTCCCAACATTTTTCTACACTGTTTACCGAAACATGATGTAATCTGTGCTGGAGAATGGTCCACAAGTGCTTGGAAAATGTGTATTCAGGAGCTGCTGTGTGGAATGAGGAGAGAGAGAGTGAGAGAGAGTAAGAGGGGGAGGGGGAGAGGAGAGAGACAGGAGAAGGGAGAGAGGAGAAAGGAGAGGGGAGAGGGGGAAGAAAGAGTGAGCTTGTGAGGGAGGGGAGAGAGAGAGAGAGAAAGAAATATCTGTTCTGGTGGCAATGAAGGGTTCTGAACTGAGAAACGATAGCCTTTCAACTCCTATGGCCAAAGCTGAAGCATTTAACAGGGGGCAGGAATGAGCTAGATACAAATGGTGTGCCTAAAAAGTGTTGCCATATTAACTAGGATATTTGAATATCCTAGTTAAAACAATTGATAAACAGTATGTTGAAAAATGTTCTTTAAAAGCTGACTACATGCCTGGTGTGGTAGCGCACGCCTTTAATCCCAGTGCCCAGGAAGCAGAGGCAGTTGGATCTCTGTGAGTTCAAGGCCAGCCTGGTCTACACAGTGAGCCATGCTGTTGAAGATGCAGAGAAAACAGCAACTGGCGGCATAGCTGGGATGTGCAAGCTGTTTCATTATTGCAGGAGAGCTTGGCCATATATATGTTAGAATTTAAGAGCCGCAGAACCTTCAACCTAGAGTTTTCTAGAGCTAACTCCAGAAATGCTTATTGCAGCTTCCTGCATCAAAAATAGGGAAATGATCCAGGCATGGATGAGTGCAGCACCTATAATCTTAGTACTGGAGGGGCTGAAATAGGAAGAAGGCCAGTTTCAGAATAGCCTGGTCTCTGCACCAAGTTCAAGGCCATGCACAGTCACAGAAAGGGGGGAAAAGGACAGCCTAAGCATCCAACAAAGGCTGGAATCGCGCTAAGGATAGGGCTTGGCTTGGTGGAGCACGACTAAAATCTGAAGATGATGGATGCAGAGATGGGCGACGCTTATTAATGAGCAGAGCAAAGAGAAGCAGGGTCATGAAGACACTGGGATGAGCACACAGTCATCCACGCTTGGGGAAACTCCGAGAAAGCTACAGCAGGAGCATTAGCTATCGTTATGTCCAGAAATGCAGCAGAGCGCTGGGAAGGCAAGGGCAGCATGCCCAATCCCATTTCTATTGTGTAATTACCTTGAGTGGGCTTTTTCCATAGCATGTTGCTTTCAGAATCTAAAAACATTTTAGAAGAACACTTGCAAAGGGAGAAGACTATTTAAAATACTTCACCACAAGCTTCCTTCTTTTCCTTTTTTTGCCAACCCTTGGGGATCAGACCCAGGACCTTATACATGCTGGGCAAGTGCTCTGTCACCAAATGACACCGGCCCTGAATTTTCATTTTAAGTTCCCTCTTTTGTGGGTTCTTCTCTTCTTTTATTGGCAGTGTCAGATCTTGAAGGGTCCATAAGAGATTATCCCTCGTTTCATTTTGTCTAAGCGGAAAAATAAAACCTAGAGATGTGTCACACAAGGCGCCCAAGGGTTGCTGCCTAGTCTCTGCAGACTTTGGGTTCCCCTGAAGTTGCTTGGAACTGAGGATGCTGAGTGAACTACCCAAGCCTCCTCTGTGGGCTTGTCTGGCTTCTCCCAGTGTACATACGCATTATTACTTCCCATACCTCTTTTGTAAAGATACAGATGTGCAGATCCCTAGGTACCTTCCTGGACATTTGTTCTTAGTGGGCCAGGCAAGGGCCCTTCAACAGGTATCTCAGTAAGGTCTCCTCAGATGACTCTGAAGGAAGATGACTGGGACTCTATGTGACCTCCCTTCTTCTCAGCACTGCTGGCTTTAACTACATCCAGACTAAAGTTCCCATCACAGTTAGGGAAAGCAAGGTGCTTCAGCTCACTAGGGGACAATGCTTGAACCCCCAGAGTACTGACCCATCTCTGTCCTCCTTGTCCCGACTTCTGCTCAGCTGGGATAGCTCATGCAGGCCATGCCTTGAGGACTCATTGGCCTCCAAGATGCTCTTCACACTACCAGAGTTCCTCAGGCTGGCCCAGTGGGAAGATGCTGACAAGCACATTGGACCTAGGAGAAGCCTGGCCAGCTTGGGCTTGGGAGGAGCTGTTTACAGAGGTCTGGGATCCCTGCCTGCCTCTCCAGAGTGTTCTGTTGTCCCTATGCCACAGAGCTCTGAAGGAACCACTTTGGTTGTCAAGAACCGGTGAGATGCTGTAGGGTCACTTGGAAGCATCGCTTCCCAGAGACTGGTCAAGAACTGGAAGGCCTGGGGACATAGCCTTTCAGCCTGAGCTCTCACCAACACCTGCTGTCTCAGGTAGGTGCCCCTGTCACCACCTCTCAGCCCCAGTACTAGTCTTCCTCCCCACTCCAACCTTGGCCATTTGGCCATATGGTTATCCCATATCCTGGGGTGTGTCAATCAGCAGATGAGAAAAGACCCTTAACCACAGCCTGATTGAAGGGACCAGCAGGGACCTGAGAGGGTGGCTCAGGCTCCTGAGGTTTGAGAGAGACTTGAGATCTGTGAGTAGCTTGTCTTCCATTCATTGGCGATGCTGCAGGCTGAGCTCCTAGCTGGGACCTCTGTGTTGAGGGTCTTGCCCAGCTGCTCTGGTGTGGGGAGCAGGCTCAGGACAGGGCCAGTCAATGTTCTGAGCACTCCCTAACTCTGGGAACCCTTTCCTCTGGAGAGGATTAAGACAGTATCTTCAGACCTCAGGGACTGGAAGGAATCTTAAGGAGCTAAGCTAATCCAACTTAATCCTTCACTCCTTGAACATTAGTTAGTATCAATAGAGAATCCAAATGTTGGTATTGAGTATCTCAGAGGAATCAGGTATAATCTCATCAGCACTGCATAGGAAACTTTCTGTTTCAGCTGTCTCATCCCAGCCTCTTCCCTGGATACCCTTCGTCTCCTCTACTGGAGTTGGCCACCCCAACCAGCTCACACTCCCTTGTTCAACAGCTGAAGGTAGAATGTGTTAAGAGTTGGGTGAGCATCTAGAAGATTCTTTCTTTCTCATTTCAGAAGTGAAAATGCTACTGATTACATTTGGAGAAGGGACAATGCAGCCCAGGAGACTGGAAAGGAAGCTGTAATTTTGTACGAGCTCTCCCTCTGAGAGCATCTAAGACCTCTCTTTCGTGGAGAAAATGCTGTCCTGTATGTGCTGTTGACCAAGAGTGTGCAATTGTTGTTATCCATTAAGGTTATCTTAGATCTAGTTCTTTCTCTGTCCAAAGTGCTCAGAGGTTTTTTTTTTTTTTTTTTTTTTTTTTTTTTTTTTTTTTTGTAGCCCTTGTGACTTCCTTTTCCCAGGAGAGCTCTCCAGGGCAGGTGGCCTTGGCTGCAGGCAGCACTTACTTCTGTCCCCTTCAGGTCTCACTGTCCAACCCTGCTTCCTCCCATCTAGGTGGTTGTGGAGAGCAGCTGTGAACATTGTTGAAAGCTGCCAGACTCACCACCTCTGTGTACCTCAATTTCTACCCGCAAAGTGGGGGAAATGGTAGAACCCTAAGGTCACTTTAGGATTAAATAGACTAATATCTGTAAAATGCTTGGAACAGCCTCTAGCATTCAGTAAGTGGGCATGACATTAGCTCTTCTCATCACAAAATCCTGTTTTCTCCCAGGCACACCCTGCTGGTTGATAAACTTCCCCAAAGCACTGAGTAGCCATCATGGCTCCTTGTAGCCTGCTTAATAATGATACCCTAACCTGGCCTTTAAGGTGTTGAAAATAGAAACTTGCTATATCTTATATATGTTATACACTTGTAAGGAAACAATATCTATTGAGACAGGATTTTTACCCTCAGGGTGGTGTACTGAATTCTCAAGGCATGGGTGTGTGTGTGTGTGTGTGTAGCCAGCTGTGGCTCTCCACCCCAGCTTGAAGGTTTAATTCAAGTTCTGCCTCTTAACCATAGCCCAGATATGAGCAAGGCTGGATATGGACTGCAGGGTCCACTAGATAAATGTGCCTCTGGTTTCACCTGGATCCATAAGACTGCAAGTACAGTAGTCCTTTCTAGACTCCAATCCTGTCCACATCAGAGTGAGGAGAGGTCAGCTGGCCACTGCCCAAAGCAGATAGGGACTGCAACACTCTTTCACGTTCAGGCCAGGCAGCAGACATGAAGTCATTGTCCTTGGCTCTCTTAGCTCTGGGCTGCTGGAGGTTGGCAGAAAGTACCTAGGATCAGCACCTCGGACAGAGCACGCTGCACTTTTAACCCTGTGTCCCCATGAAACAAGACACGCTGCACACCAGGAAGGGCCTGGAGCTTGGTGGAGCGAGAAAGGCCTGCATTTAAAACCAAGTTCTTTTTCTAGTGCAGAGGTGTTGGTTGGCCATGACCACGAGTTTCTCTAAGTCTATTTGTCAATCTGTAAAATGGAGAGAGCTTTTTCCCCTATAGAGATAGAGGCCCCTACAGTGGGGCAGCCAGCCAGCCCCTTTGCATGGGGCCAGCATCATTTCAAAGCTGTTCTTCTCAGCACCGTGTCCTGCAGCCGGCTCACTTTCCCTAGGAGCCCATTCCCTATGGGCTCCACTCCAAGTTGACAGACGATGGTGGTGATCAGACGGGGGCGAGAGAGGATCAGTCCAAAGCTTCCAAGATTCCTGGCAGGGTGAGAAGCAAGGAGGGAAATGACACAGTTCTGTCTGATTTTCTCTGAGATTTCTTCCACCAGGAGGCTCAGGCACTGCCAAGCCCCGGGAACCAAGGGTGTGGTGCCAGAAAAGGAGCAGACCACGCTCTGCTGGCTCCCGCAGGGCAGGCTTCCCTTTAACCAGCTCAACAACAGGATGCATGTGCTTGGGTTATGGCTCTAGGCTGGGCACTGAGATCAGAAGCATGTAAACTAGACACAATCCTGTCCTTCTAGGTCTCAGTTCTACTGCTGGAGAAATGTAGGGCATTCATAAGCAGCTTAAATTCTTGATTTTTCTATTAGTTAGTCTTACCCTTTGAGAGACAGAAGTCTCACTTAATAGCCCAGGCTAGCCTCAAAATTGTGTCAATGCTCCTGCCTCAGTTTCTCAAGTGCTGGGATATGGGAGTATACCAGGAGGTCTGGCAAAGCAATATAAATTCTAGATATGAAGTATGTTAGGAAGAGAAAAATGTAATATGGAAACAAACAAAAGAAAGGGGTCTCAGGAATGCTTCACAGCTGTGTCATTAAATAGGGCCTCCATGGGGCTGGAGAGGTGCTTAGCAGTCAAGGGCACTAGCTGCTCTTCCAGAGGACCTGAGTTTGGTCCCCAGGATTTGTGTGAGGTGCTTACAAACCATATGTAACCCAGCTCCAGGGTATCTGATGCCTCTGGCATCCACAGATACCTGTACATATGTGTACACACTCACATGTGGAAAGACACACCGATATGTAATTTTAAAAATATCCAAATTAAAAATTTTTTAAATATAATAAACAATTATAAAAAATAGGGTTACGAGGACAGATCACTGAGACCCAGACTGCTTCCCTTGAGAGTCCCCGGTAGGTCTCAGGATTCAACATCAAGGCTTTAGAACAGGAGCAAGGTCTAGAAACTCTATTAATCCTAGCCCAGACAATATCACACTTTTCTCTCCACTATTTCTGTGTCTCCCCATTACCTACACCATAAAGCACAGGTCAACCAGGCTGTCTTAGGACTTTGTGGTCTACCCAGGCTTGCCTTTGTTTCAGCAGACCCTTTCCTCTGGACCTCCATAGCAAAGACTCATTTTTTAATATCTTCCTCTCTTGCCCCATCTCTACTGGTTTCTATCATTGTGGACTCTCTACCTATAGATGACACCCCCAGAAGTCCTCCCTGCCTGTTCCTGTGGCCTGGAGATTTCTATGGTCCCCAAGGCCATAGCTTCAGCATATATCTTGCTTTGTCCTGCCTTTGACTGGAATGACTGTCTGCTCTACCACCTGGGTACATGCTGGGCCCTCGGCCTGGGTTCTTGCATCTTCAGCAGATGTTGGCTCAGTAAACATTGGGCTGAACTGTGTCCATGCTTACAAGCCCCTTTAACAATGGGACAAACAGGGTGAGCCTTTGATCCACATTGACACCAAAGGCAAAAGAGAAATGTGAACAAGAAAAAAAAAAAAAAAGGATGGGGAGGGAACGTGGAGTAGAGGAGGAAATCACTCTCTTCTGCTCAGATCATCACAGGCCAGAAAGGATGGGTCTCTCTTCTCCACAAATAGCTACTACTTCCTTCAGCAACCCAGGCTAGTATTTCTTTGAGTTTAATTAGAATGTCTTTAGCTTTAGGCAGAGTATATTTTCTCTGGTTCCATCTTTGGGTCTGAGTAGTTCCTCAAGCTGAGGAAGTGCAAAGCCAGGCGGGCAGTCTAGCTCTGCCTGATGTCGGTGACCCCTCCCGCCTCTGCAGAGTCATACAGCAACAGGAGGACTGAGGAGTGGGGTGTGACCACAATTCCTGTAGCCCCTCAGCCACTTGGCTCTGCTTCCCTCCAGGACTGAGCTTTGTCACTAGGTCTGTAGATAGTCTTCAGTACTTCTTCGCTTGTGAGTCTCAGGACCCTCGTGAGTTCCTGACTCTGATGCTCCATGGGCCCTGTGAGGCTGTGTAAACTAGACCAGCATCGTCAACCATCTGGCTTCCACCACCCATCACTGAAGCAGCTTGCTTTGAACAGGCAGCTGCTCTCAGAGCACCCCGAGGCAGTCAGCATGGCTTCCGGCCTAGTTAGACAGATGGAGCCCGAGCCCAGGGATGGGCTTCACCCTGGCCTTCCTCTCATCTGAGGGTGGCATATTTCCATCTAGGGACCTGAGCTCCCCAGGGAGCCTGAACACAATCTGGACCCACAACTGCCTTCCTCCTCTGCCTCCCTCTCGGCTTTTGGGCATTCAGTGGGCTGCTCTTGGAATGCCATGCCTTGGTTGGAGGCCTTTATGCCCTTAAGGACATGTGGCTGTCCTATTGACTCAGAGCTCATATGGTGGCAGGGATCCTGTCTTGAATTGTTGGGGGTGGTTTAAAATGCCTGTGCTTGTGGAATCTGAGCAGAGTGCCTGGAAGCCAGCAAGCTGTCAGCTCGTAGGACACAAACTGTCGATATTTAAGGGGCCACCTTTGGCCGGCCTAGCCATTGTGTATCCTTTCTGGATACTAGGGAGAATCCGATGTTACCTTCTGTGGTTCTCCACACCTTGCAGCTCCTTTATTTCATACCCTTTTTATGGAACTTCGAGCCTGAACTAGAGGCTCCTTAAGTTCAGGAGACAAGTCCGGGCTGAATCGGTGATTCTATGATTGGAAGCTGTGCAGTTGAGAGATACACCATGGTTTTGAGAACCAGACCAACTCTGCCAGGCTATCTACTCCAAAGTCTAAGCTCAGTTTTAGGGCTGCAGGGGGACCTCCCACCTCTTTCTATGAACTTTGCCTCCATAGGGCAAATTTTAAAGCATGGTCCAGTGGTATTGGCACCATTCAGGGACTTGTTGGAGGCATTGATTCCCAAACCTGCCATTCCAGAACCTATAGCGATTCGATGACAATTGAATAATGACTCATTAATACCTCATACTATAACCAGTGGCAAGGACAAAGCTTACCAGTGAGCCCCTTGTGCTGTGTCTGTGACCACCTATTTCTCTTCCCTGAAGGCAAATTCTGCCATCAGTTTCTTATGCATGCTTCAAGAGAAAACTGGGCCCACCCAGGTAGGCACATACAGGGCATAGCATTCTCTGTGTGCTGTCCGTATTGAGCTTTGCCCTCTAGACCATACAGCTGTTACGCTCAAATCTGAAAGCCTACTTATGGGGTTCAGGCTCCCTTCACCGGACTAACGGTCCTGCCGTATGTGGCTGGTCTTTGCACCTCAGTTCCTAGCTCAGTGTGGCACAGATCAGATGTCTGATAAGGCAAGTTCTATATGGATATGAGTGAGTTGTAAACAGCTGGTTGAGTCTGAGCGAGACGAGGGTTCAGCCTTTGGCTGTAAGGTCTTGAATGAGCAGAGTTCATCTCGGCTGCAGAAAGAGGTGGGGTGGAGGTACCACCAACAGCATCTATCTGATTGCTTACCTGGTTGCTGCGGGTACCCCTGTGCTGGCAGCCTTTATCCTTCTGCAGCAAGGGCTGAGTCTAGGATGGAGCCCTATCTCATTGCATGTTTGTGATTCCTTCCTAATCCCACCCTCCCTCCCCATTGCCCCCCTCTGGACTCATACTGAAGAATTGATGAGGGAGAGGCTGAGGAGAGAACCACACCCTGGAGTCTTTACCCCCCTGTTGATGAGGAATTGAGCAGCTGCCCAGTCTTGCTGGCTGAAAGTGTAGTCCAGACTTGTTGCCATGGAGATGAGAATTACAGGGATAATTCAGGGTCGTGCCGGGAGGCTCAGCTTTGCCCAGTTGTGACTGCATTTGCTCTACCGCCCTCAGATGGGAGGTGTGCCGAATTTCTCTTTCTCTAAATCAAGACAGAAACCTCCAAGAACAGGTTCCAGCCAACTCCGCAGGGGATTGGGATAGGCAGGAGCTACCTAGCCTTAGATAGGAAGCTTATGGCAGCACTGGCCAGCAGATGAGAGAGAAGCATCTTAGATGACAGTGTTTTTTTTTTTTTTTTAAGGTCCTTTCCAGGCCATATGTTCTGGGTTTGACATCACAAGGCCCTGCTTCCTGACTATCTCATCTCCAACAAATATTTGCAAAGCATCCAGCCTTACCCAGGCAGCGAGGACATAATGATGAACAAGGGCTCAGACTGTGTCATGAGGGATTGGCTATTCCCTAGAGTAACCAGTCATGTGCAAGGTCAGCTTGTAAGCGACCACGTGGTATGCTAGCTCCCCACATGGTAAATCATGCATCACTGAATGGACTGGACAGTGTGTGAGCCATTCACTTGGTTCCCTTAGTCCTCACAGGTACTCAGTGGGGGAGGGGCACAGTAATACACCCATTTTATAAGTGAGGAAACGGAAGCACACTTAAGACACCTACTCAAAGTCATGGGCTAATACGTAGCAGAGGCTAGGGTCAGACCCAAAGAAGCCAGCTCTAGGGACCACAGTTACATGCTGCACGGTCTGCATCCCAAGATGCAATGAGGTAGAGGGCATAGGATGTCACCTGATTCCCCCAAAGAAGTAAATATTGAACTGAGGTTAATGGCAAAACAAGTTAGTGCTGGTAGCGGGGAACATCTGGGTAGAGAGACTAGGATATCCCAAAGCTCTGGGCTGGAAGAGAGGATCTGAGAGACAATAGATGAAAACAAGGAGGATTCAGCTAAATGAAACCAGCGAATCGGGCAGAACCATCTGTAGTGGCAGGGTAAGGAAATCAACCTGAATCCCTTCTACACGTTATTCAGGAAAAACTCCTAAACACTTCAGATTGGGCTCAACGGCCCTTGTCTGTGAGCTATGCACACAGGGCAGATAGCTCCTTTTAGCAAGCTCTGTCTCAGGCCTCTCCTGGAATGAGCTTGGTGAGAGAAAGAACATGACATATTCTTCTTAGCACTGCATGAGGGAAAAATCAGGCTGGAGCATCCCTGTAGGAGAGTTGGGAACCTCCAGGAGGGCAGCCTGGGAGTGCAGAGTTTATCTTACTTCCAACAGGGCATTCTTAATGAGGACCAGAGAACTCTAAGACCTTTGAGAGCAGAGGGCTTTCCAGTTAAGAGGGAATCCTGCTGGAAAGAAGAGATGGTGCCTTGACCAGACTTGATCTTCCTGAGTGGACAGCTTCCTAAAGCCACCAGGGGCCTGCACAGAGACCCCTTCCCCACTGAGGAGCTACAGTTAGGTCTGACAGAGTTAGAGGGCCCGAGGGACAGCAAGGGGTTTGATGACGGAAAGCCAACAATGCTTGTGCCTAGAAAAACCAAGGCTTCCCTTCAAAAGACTGTATACAACAGGGCGTGCTCATTTACTTTTGTTTTTTTAACCAGAAAAGATTTAGAGCCTCTGAAAGAGAATGCTGTAATTTTTAGGGTTTGCTTGTTGTTGTTCTTTTATTCCTTAAATTAAGAAACAAAAATCAGGACCCTCTAGTTTAGAATGTCAGTATCATCCTGCTGTTCTTTTGTTTCGGTTTTTTTTTTTTCTGTTTTCTTTTTTGTTTTTGTTTGTTTGTTTTTGAGACAGCGTTTGTTTGTCTAGTTCTGCCTGTCCTGGAACATGCTTTGTAGACCAGGCTGGCCTTGAACTCAAAGATCCAACTGCTTCTGTCTCCTGAGTGCAGCTGTCATCCTGTTGCTCTCCCCCTCTCTCTCTCTGCCTCTCTCTCTGTCTGTCTACACGTATACAAGCAGACACAAGCAGGTTGTCACCCAAGCTGCTGTCCAGCCTCTGGAGGTCTGGTGTCTGTGATAACCCCACTGTTTTCACCTCCTGCCCTTTCCAACTTGGACATGGCCATGATGGCTCACTGTGACAGAAAGCCCTTGGCCCCTGGACTGGACTGACAAGAGTCTGAGGACGAGAGAGAAAACCTTTCCATCAGAAAAAGGCACCCCTGTAGGGGCCCAGAGTGAGGTGGGTGGAAAGTCAGTTCACATAACTTCCAGCCTTGACTTGAGTGGCCACTGCATCCCTCTCTCTGACTTGTTTTCCCTTCCAGCTTTGTAAATGTGGGCTAGTACTTAGCCTCAGTTTATATACCTGTAAAATGGAGCACTGACTCTTACTGCTTAGGCTATGACTCTTAGGCTGCTTCTGAGGAATGAATGGTGGTTAAAGATCACACCTGGGGTGTCACACAAGTCCCTGCTTTCTCCTTCCCTCTCTCCATCTGAAGCCACGCCCACTCAAACCTGGAGTTGGATGATTCCAGCATAGCTTTCCCTTTCCCCACTAACTGCTGTCTTGAGCCTGTTTTTTTTTTTTTTTTTTTTTTTTTTAAGGCTGTTTTGTCTTGAGTATGGTAGCAGCATGATTCAGAGGGGCTGATGAGTCCATCCCCTGGGGCTCATTTCCCATGCCATGCCATTAGCTCCTTGACCTAGCCGGTCTCTTGGGCTCTTCGGGCTCAAGATTCCTCTTTTCTTTCTTTCTTTTTTTTTTTGGGGGGGGGCTTCTGCGGCTTTTATTTTTGCATGTAAACCACTGGGGGAGTCTTGATGCTGGGCACCCTTGAGATGACACTGGAGCTCCGAGGGCTCCAGACACTAGCTGGAAGTCAGGTGACAAAAACAATGATTCCGACCAATCACATGATTACAAAGCTGGGGTCCCCAGCAGGGTTCCTGGTGGTCAGGTGTGGACGTCTAAGGAAGCAGTGACATGAGAGGGGCAAGCACTGGGCCGGCCTTGAGCCGCCTGGATGACATCAGGGACAGAGGACCTAAGCAGCTGGTGGCTCCAGGGATCTCCAGTCCATGCTTTACTTGGCCAGGGGGTTCCTGAAGGACCTGCCAGCAAACTTGGCTTTGCTGCCCAGCTCTTCCTCGATTCTAAGGATCTGATTGTACTTGGCCAGGCGCTCAGATCGGCAAGGGGCACCAGTCTTGATTTGCCCAGTGCACAGCCCCACCACCAGATTCCTCTTTTCAAGATGACAGAACAGAGTCTAACTGGCCTTTCTGTGGGACATAAAAACACTCTTAAGAATTTTCAGGATATTTTTTTTTAAATGTGTATTCGTATTAAATTCAAACAAGGATTTAATACTAGGAACTCCATGCTTCCAAAATGACTGGGATGGAAGGCTGTGGGTGCTCAGAAGAGCAAAACTGACCCAACAGACAAAGCTCGTCTGTCAGGAGGGCTGTTCCGGGAGCCCCTGGGCTCCCCATCTGCTCTCTGGCAACCTAGGATCAGGAAGCTTCTTTGTGCCGCTTGCCTTTCTCCCCAGGACTCTCCCCAGGAGGCAGAGCCTGGCATTGAATCTGCTGCAAAGTGTCCCTTCCCTCTTCACCAAGGAACACAACCCAGCCTCAGGGAACCTTTTGGGGTGTCCCTCCACATGTACTGAACACAAAAACTGGCTTATTGGTAAGGTCAGGGGTCTCTGTGTTCTCCAAACACCTCCCCAGCTGATTCAAAGCCCCTAGCCAGCTCCACAAGACTGAGAGGCCACTGAGGATCCCGAATGGGGTGCCAGAAGGCCCAGACCTTACATCTGTCTGCTCGTAGGCTTAGGTAAGTGTCTGGGCCTTCAGGAGATTCAGCTACACCACACTGTACACTGAACACACCGTCCTTGGTCATAAAGTCTTAGGAGATGAAGGACAGTTTGGAGCAAGGACAGTCTCAACTCAGGGTGAGATTCATGGCCAGCTGGCAAGGCAGGTGTACAGGACTGTGAAGCAGAACCCCCAGTTCCCGTAACTCTCCTACAGTTCTGCTCCTACTAGCAACCAGAGCAAGCCTACTGCACCAAGCTGGCTTCCTGGAAAAGAGTGATGGGGGAAAGGAGAAGATTCAAAGGCAAGTGGAACTAGAAGGGGTTCACACGGCACAAAACTCATTTGTTTTGAAGGAGGGGGGGATAATCTTTCTTCTTGTGTTAGCTGACAGTAATAGTTATTGAAAAGACCAAGAAGGCCAGGTGGTGGGTGGGGGCAGGCAGGAGGTATAAATTTGTGCACCCGGTGGTGGTAGCGCTGGTGTGTGTGTGTGTCCCCTGATTCGTGACTATGGTGATTCTTATCTAAACCTAAGTGATGGCCTTATAGGCCAGTTCCTGCTGACTCATTGGGTGTGGGAAGGGTAATAGTGACTGAGCCCTGAGCCCATGTTCACCATGCTTACACTGCATCATTCTGAAAGTCTGGGAAGGTTTATATCCATAGACTGGGACTCGGGCAAGGTCATCCCCTTTTCTGCCATCTTTGTCAGTACTGCAGCCCAGTGGGTGGTAATGAAACAGTCAGGCTTGAGGGCCAGCTCTGCCTCTTAATAGGCCCATGACCTTGGCTGGCTTGTTTAAGCTCACTGGGCTTTGCTGTTCTGTTCCTGGGTGGTTGGTTCCGGTGCCCTAGGGTCCTGATGAGGGGCTACATGAAGTATTGCTTAAATGGAATTGGTTGGCCCAGAATTAATGCTCGGTAAATGTTAGCAAGCAATAAGTTGACCCTTCCACAGAACTCCTTAGACCATCTTTTAAAATTTATTTCTGATTATATGTACTTGTGTGTACCTGCATATGGGTATGTGATCATGAGTTTGTGGTCTCATGGAGGCCAGAAGAGGGAGATGGATCTCCTAGGTGATAAACAGTTGTGAGATGCCCAACATGGATGCTTGGATCTGAACTCAGGACCTCTGGAAGGGCAGCAAGTGCTCTTAACCCCTGAGCCATTTCCCCGGCCTTCCCTTCTCCTCCAAGACCACCTTAATTCTCAAATCACTCCTGAGACTTGGCCTTCTGATGTCCAGATCATCTAGAAGTGGAGAGCAGAGAGCTGGCCTGGCTCGTTAGGCAACCTGGAGGCCTGGGAGGGAGAGACGGAGGGAAGTTGGAGTTGAAGGCAAAGCTAGCTCTTTTTGACGCTCTTCCTGAGTTGCTGAGCATGGCTCAGAATTCAGAGACCCAGAGAAACAGCACATCCTGCTTTTGACAGTGGAAGGCAAGATAGAGGAACATGGGCAGGAGAGAGCTATTCCCCTCCCACCAACAAGGTATGCGACCATGGAGGAGACTTGCCTCACAGACTAGCATTCTCACCAGCCCTCCTGTCCCTCCTTGGCCCAAATCAAGGGTGTAATTTGTCTTTGTTGTTGTTGTTCATGGAAAGGGTAGAAACAATGGCTGCCAGTGGCTGCAGTTTAAGGGATAGTGGACCCTCCCTTCCTTGCATCTCTCCTCATTCCTGTCCCCAAGTTGAATGGGTGGCAAGAATGGTGCAGTAGAGACTCGTCAGCACCATCTCAGATAAGCCGACGGCTTGACGATGGCACTGGGTAATCCTGAGGGCTGATGTGGTTCTCATCGTCGTACAAGGGAATGTATGAACCACATGTCTGCATCGTCACAATAACCCTGAGAAGCTATGCTGCCGTTATGACCGCCTTCCAGGTGCTGAACCCGAGGCTCAGAGAGGTCAGGGGGCCATTGATGGTTGCTATGACAGATCCAGCTTAAATGAGATGTTCTGGCTTCAGGTAGCCAACTTCTCTCCATTCCCATGAATGGTTCTTTGTCCTGTGCTGTGAAATTAGTGTCCAAAGAGTCACATTCCTCAATACCTGCTATGTATGCGCCATATGTCCCAGCCATAGGTATCTCTAGCATCCTCAGGCCGTTTCTTCTACTACTACTACTTCTTCTTTTTCTTCTTCCTCTTCCTCCTCCTCATCATTGTCGTTGTTCTTCTTTCTTTGGCTTTTCAAGACAGGGTTTCTCTATGTAGTCTTGGAGGTCCTAGAACTCACTCTGAAGACCAGGCTGGCCTCAAACTCAGAGAGATCCATCTGCCTCTGCCTCCCAAGTGCTGGGATTAATGATGTGAGTCACCACTGCCTGAATCAAGATTCATTTTAAAAAAAAAAATTCTTGGCTATATTCATAGTAAAGTCTTTAAAATATACTATTAATGATTTATTTTATGTATATCTATATCTTATGTATATGGCTATATATTTATCTTATGTATATGATTATGCTGTCTTCATGCACTCCAGAAGAGGGTATTGGATCCCATTACAGATGGTTGTAAGCCACCATGTGGTTGCTGGGAATTGAACTCAGGACCTTTGGAATAGCAGCTATTGCTTTTAACTGCTGATCCATCTCTCCAGGTCCTCAAGCTTCATTCTTAACAGGGTTCATGCTTGGATATCCAAAAAGCTAACCCTTCAGTTTTCTGCATCTCTTCTATACACTCCAGAGCTAGCTTAGAGCCACATCTGGGTGAGGTTTTGCCTTTTGGGTTATAAATGAAATGAAGTAAGAATGCAGGTCTAGGATGGAGCAGTACGTGGAGAAAGGCTGGGTGCTTCTTTAGGTTTCCATGGCAACAGCCTCCTCGCTGCCTCTGCCTGCTGCCTGAGAGCTTGGGTGGCAAGGTGGGAGAGGTAAACTATTCTTTCCTCCCCTCCCACACCTGCCCTGCAGGCCAGAGCCAGATGGGGATGAAACCCCAACTGACCAGATTGCTGAGTGGAACCCCTACAACCTTCCAAGCTTATGTTGGGATCTCATAGCTGAGGGTCTTCCCATCACTAGGCTAACAGCAATCCTCTCTCCAAATCCTAAAAGCTATAAATTCTCTGAGGTGGATGCCACATTTGAACCTCCCAGGTCTTCATGGGGCTTGGCATATGTTTGACAAAGTAGATTCATCTTGTATATGTTTTTAATTTTCTGTATATGAGTATTTTGCTTGCATGTATATCTGTGCACCATGTGTGCCTAGAGATTATGGAGGCCAGAAGGGGCTCTCCAGACCCCCTAGAACTGGAATTACAGATGCCTGTGGGTCTCTGGGAGAACAGCAAGTACTCTTAACCCTGAAATCATCTCTCCAGCCCCAGATCTATCTTGTTGGATGGGTTGATAGGCAAACCAGTGACCTATCCCACTCTCTAGCCAGAGTTTATTTTAACTTCTTGAAAATGCTCTATTCAGTCTCCCCCATGGGTCTTTATCAATATGGTCCCCTCTGCCCACCCTTCCTCACTGCTTGGTGCTAACTCCTGTACCTTCACATCTCAGCTTGGAGGTCACCAAAAGTCAAAAATGTTTTCCCGTTAAAAGAAACCAGCAAGGATCTAGGGAGATGTCTCAGTGGGTGGTTCATATTGCCGGTAACTCCTGTTTCAGGGGATCCAATGCTTTCTCCTGGCCTATGAACACTTGAACCCCTGTGCACAATATGCCCCCTGTAATAAAAAAAAAAAATCTTTAAAACTGAATAAATAAAAGACACCAAGAGATGGAAAGACAAGCAATAGAATTGTGGAAGACATCTCAAATAGAGGGGTTTGAGTAGAAGGCCCTAAGACGACGACCTCTTCACCACATCTGTTCTTTTACAGCAAAGCTGTAACTGAGTGGATGCTTCAGATCTGACGTGAATCTTCCCTGGAGAGCTGCCTCAGGTGGGAAATGTCTCCTAGGACTTGTGTGTGTGTGTGTGTGTGTGTGTGTGTGTGTGTGTGTGGTCGGGCAGGGTGGGGTGTCAACTTCCAGTACCTTCTGCTTTGACATGGGCTCCCCCAAGTGGCCATTATCAGAACTGTAGCTTCCCGCTGGAGCAGACCTGATGCTAGAGATGGATCACATGGCTGCTCCTCTTCCCCTGGGGATGCGATGCTGTCAGGCTGCTGTTCCGGCTTGTGATGGACGTGCTTCACGCTCAGTGTCAACTACGATAGAGTTGAGCCGCTGAGCTTGGGTAGACAGTAAAACCCAAGACACCTCATTAGAATGAGAGGGACACAGAAGGTGCAGAGGGCACTGCGGGCTTTTGCTAGACACTAACTCAGAGAGTAGGAATGTGAAGTTTTATGTTTTCCTTCTTTTCTCAAGGCGAATCTCATTGTGTCTTCAACCCCTGCTATATAAAAGAATATTTTTTACTTATTCTTTGAAAACTTTGCATATGTATACACTGCATCTTGATCCTATTCATCCCGAATTCCCTTCAGCTCGCTCTGAGACCCTTAAAACCTTCCTTCTTTGCTTTCATATCCTCTTTAAAACACACTAAGCCCTATCACCGCTTCGTGCATATGCTTGGATGTGGAGCTGCTCACCAGAGCATGAGCAGCCTGCCAGTGGACCACCCCTCAGAAAAGATGACTTCTCTTCCAGGAGCCAATCATTGCCAATAGCTCCTTAGCTAGAGGTGAGCCCTGCCATGCCAGAATGTTGATTGTCTTGACTTTGTGCAGGTATTATGGAGTAACCATTGCTGTTGTGTGTTGGTGGAGTACACTGGCCATCTTGCATCCAGAGGATCACATTCCCATCGTCTGGCCTTTATTTTTTCCCATCCCGTCTTCTACAGTGTTTCCTGAACCTTGAGGGGTGAGCTAGCTGATATAAATGCCCCATTTAGGGCTCAGTGGTCAGCAGCCGCTTAGTCTCCGCACTGGCTGCACTGCCCACTACAAAAAGAAGCTCCTTCCACCAAGGTTCAGAGCAGCTCTGATCTATGGTCTACAGCTACTTTTGCTAGCTCAGTTCCCAGACCACCTTATCTTCTGCTCTCTTTTCTCCTTAATCCCCGTCTCCCATCCTTCCCAGCTCCCGAGATGACAGCCCTGCACCCCTAGGGACTTCACATCCGCATCTCCTGTTACAGACTTTACACGCTGTTTCCCACGTTCCGGTCATTGCTCTGTAGGGCCGGCAAATCTCCACTCTCTAGACTCCCAACAGTGCTGCGGAGCATGGCAGTTGCTGTCACCATCCTCATGTGACAGATGAGGAGATGAAGGCATGGAGACCTCTGGTGCCTTACTCAAGATCACTGGACATGGAGTAATTGTCAGAGCTGAGCCCCAGTGTCACAGAACCTACGGAGTGCCACGGCACCCCGATTCCTCAGCCTCCTCACCTCCCGGAGTTCCTGGAGTGGCCCCTTGGAGCAGCTGTTTCTCCCAGTGGTGGCCTGTGGTGAACAGCAGGTCCTCTTCACTCTTCCTTACAGCTCCCAGGCTCTTCCTTTGTCCCCACTGAAGCCCTGTCTTGGGTTGTGGTACCTCTCCTTGGGACAGTTATCTACTGTTCCTCAGTCACTGGCTTCTGCCCTGACCTCTCTCTTCTCTCCTTCAGTGATCTGGTCCTTTGCCTTTAAGAGCTGCTAGTGTTGATAGCTTTTGTCCCATGCTGATGTCTCCAGGTTGTCTTCTTTCCAGCCAACAATAGAAACCCCATTGTAGTTTTTTTTTTTTTTTTTTTCAGTTTCTTGAGCTAAACCTGCCAGGATCATCCTGGCTTCTCTCCATCTTTCATCTTCCCCCTCCAGTCGGCTAGGAACTCTCACAGGCTCCGTGTTCAAAACGTCTGACTGCTCTTCACCACCCTCCCGCAGCCAGCCCTGCCCAGATTCCCACTGTCTGGACCCCAAAGGTCCTCTCTTTGCTTATTTGCCCTTACTCTATCTCTGTATCCCCAACTAAAAGTATTCTTTAAAACTTAGGTGACTTCATGCCTCCAGGACCTCTCCTCTTCATCCCTTGTCTAGCCACAGAGTTTGTCCCTCAACACACTGGGAGACCTTTGTCTCTGTTTAGGAGAGTGCTTTCCAACACAAGCCAAAGGAGGGCTTGTACCTGCAGTGGTTACTGATCCTCCCCTTGTATGTTTCTCTCCAGTAGGCTACAACAAAGGAGGGCCCTTTAGTCTCCACAGCAAGAGTATGGCACAAAGCAGTTGATCACAAAGTATTTGAGTTAGTTAATTAACTAAGCCTTCTCTTGAATGAGAGCAAAGAGACTCTGGGTAGGATGAGGTCTGCTTGTAACTGGCTTTGCATCTAGGGCTTACCAGGATGCGCAGCTGCACTGAATGAATGTGGACCTGGGCAGGTGCTGGTCTTCTTGGTTCTAAGACAAGGCAAGAGAGGAGTTTACCAGCTAGAGAGATGGCTCAGTCAGCAAAGAAAGAGTTAGGACTCAAGTTTAATCCTCAGGACCCACATAAGAGTGTCAGGTGCAGTGACCTGTGGCTGTAATCCCCACACTGGAGAGGCAGAAACAGGAAACCCCTGGGATGTTCTGGATAGCCTGTTTAGCCTAATTGATGGGCTCTAAGCCCAATGAGAGACCCTGTCTCAAAAGATATAAAGCATTCCTGAGAATGACACTTATGGTTTTCCACTGGCATTGGCTTGTGCACACACATACACACACACACACACACCATCCAGTATACATGCACATAATAAATTACGTTAGACAGGGAGTTATTGAGCCATCTTCTGCACCGGGATTCTGCATCCTTAGGGACTTCTTTTTCTAGGCCAAGCAGTACAAAATAAGGAATCACTCAGGGAGTTGGATATTCTCTGTTTGCACAGCCATGAAGTTTAGACTATTGTCACCTCGTGGTATAAGGCTGGTGCCACTGAACGGGCCAGCTCTTCTCCTTGATGTCATAGTTCTAAACCCAGCATTGGCCCCTGGGTTTCACATGTCCCCAAGTCTAGTTGACTGGCGTCCTCGGTGCATGTCTCCATATTCCCCAGCAGCTTTATGTGTTTTGCAGAGCGGGGAGCAGTCCCAGAGTCTGACTGAGACCTTCTGCCTAGCTGGAAGCCTACGCGTGCCCAGAATGTCTGCCTCTCCAGTGAGCATGGGCCAGAAGTATCAGTATCGAAACATGACAGTGAATGAGTGTTTCCAGTCCCGGAGCACTGTCCTCCAGGGACAGCCCTTTGGGGGGATCCCCACTGTGCTTGTACTCAACATCATCTTATGGGTGGTAAGTCTTGGGTGCCATGGAGAGACACTGGGAGGTCTTAGCCAGGATCTGCTGTGTAGCTCTGACAAGGGATACAGTGGGGATCCCTGTTCAAAGCACACCAGCCATAGTAATGGTACCACCTAGGTGCCCCAGGTGGGAGGGCTTTGGGGTTGGAAGATAGGCAGAATTTCTGGGGTTCTCTCTACACCATTAAAGAAAAGTCCATTGCCTTTGGGCCTTTCTTCTCTGTCCCCTTGCTGGTGCTTTCGTGGGGTATTCTCATTTTAATTACTCCAAACACACCCTCAGCTCCTCCAATCAACAAGCTGACCATCTCTACTCTGTGTCAGGAGACTCCCAGTTCAAAGGGACAGTTCCTCCCAAGACAGAATTATCTGATGTGGCGGGGAGGCTCCGTAGACTTCAGGGATAGGGTGTTCCCCTCATGGGAGTGAAGGGGGCTGGTGCAGAAGAAGGCATATGCGATGTCTCCTGCTCCACTTGCTTTTCTGGATCTGCAGTTCGTTGTCTTGCTTTACTCCTTCCTCCGGAAAGCTGCGTGGGACTATGGGCGTCTGGCTCTGCTGATACACAATGACAGGTAAGGCAGGACAGGATGGGGAAAGCCCTACACCCCAGGGAGGCACTGCCTGGTCTCCTGCCCAACCTGCAGGAAGTGTCTCATCAGCGAGTGGCATCCTGTCCCTTGCCTTTGCCCCTGCATTGACCTCCAGGAATGTGAAGGGCAGCCATCACTAGGCACAAAGCCATGTTTGTGTCTGGTCTTAGACTTTCTGGAACCCATGGCTTGACTCCCAAAGTTCATTATATACCCGGCAACAGGGGTTCTGTCTATACTCAGAGCTGTGCGTCCAGCTTAGAGCTGAGGCCTGCAAATCACAGCTATGGGAAAGAGCAACCACTGTCCCTCACATCGAGAACCTAGAGGGAGCAGGGCAGGTGCCTGAGATCCTTGTCTCTCTTTTTGTATCTCCCTGCTTCCCTTCCTGGCGGCCAGCTTGACCTCGCTGATCTATGGGGAGCAAAGTGAGAAGTCATCCCCCTCAGAGGTTTCCTTGGAGGCGGAACGCAGGGACAGGGTGAGTGCTGGGAATGACCCGGGCCCCGAGGGACCCCAGCTCTGGGCAGGCAGTCATTGGTGCACAGAGTAGTAATTGCTTCTTCAGCCTCCCGGATTCAGTTTTCCCACTAGAAATATGGAAATATCCCTAGATCCTAGAATGCCTTTTTTTTCATCATTCAGGGATTCTTAACCTTGTCCAGCCCTGTCCAACACAGCCTGTGTTCTGTGTTCTCTTTCCTGTGGACTTCTGCCATTGCCATTCATTTGACCAGTTTCTATGGGTACCCGTGGTATGTTCACTGCTGCCCTGGGAGCAGGAGATGGACAATAGACGCCATGGACCAAGTTGAGCTTCATGGTACTTTCTTCAGGGGCTGGGAGACAAGCAGGTAGATAGATATAGGACAAGGATAAATGCATGATGGGAAAGGGGGGCAGGATCTTTATGATAGTGCCAGGTGAGAGCAGCATTGTGGGTATGGTCAGGAACATGACATCTGAGCAGAGAGCTGATGGAGAAGAGAGGAAGCAAAGCAACTGTGTGTCATGTCTGAGTGCACCAGCGTCATCTGCTGATTAGATAGTGACCTTTCCCTCACCTCTCGCCCCTCTGCAGCTCATCAACTATGTCATCACCTTTGACTCCACCAACACCTCCAGGCCAATCAGTGGCCTTTGGCCACTGCCTCTAAGTCCTTTGGTCTCTCTTCAGTCCTCATCCTAGCCTGTCTCTCAGAAAGAGGGGTGTGTTCAAATGGTGGCCTGAGGATCTCATGTATCCCAGGATAGCTATGAATATGGCCCAGCTGATTTGTAAATGGCAGTGACATATCACAATGTCAAAAAGTTGGTGCAGGTGTGCTGGATCTTTCTGCCTTCAACAGATAGATCAGGATCTATCTGAACAGAGAGGATCTGAACAGAGGGGGATATGGCATGCTGTTTTTTTTTTTTTTTCCTACCTCTCTGTCCAATCTGCAGAGTCTTCCCCTGATGATCCCAAGCCCCTCCCTCTGCCTCCATGTTCTCTGTCTCTGAGACAGAGCTTCCATTCTCCCAACCGTGGCTGTCATCACCACGCATCTACCTCTAAACATTTCCTCCTTTAGTTCCAAAGGCCTTTCCAGCCTGTCCTCTCCACATGAATAGCATGCAGGAATTCTATATGCTCAGAGCATCCCATGACACCCTCTGCCAGTTCTAGTCCCTAATCTAGAATGGCTTAGTCCCTAAGCCATTCCCTGCCACCACCTCGCTCTCACCCAGGCACCTGAGCATAGCCGGTTCCTTTCCCAAGTTGTGTTGCTCTTACTGTCTTGATCTTGTTCCTCCCCGACCAGCCCCACCCAGGCTCCACCAGTCTCTTATCTGTGTGGCTTCAGCAGCTCTAAGAGATCCCTTGAGATCCTCCCTTGTTCCCATCTCATCCATCTCCCATCTGCATCCAGAGCCACGCACGTGAACCGAGACACTGGTTCTCCTATGCCTGTGTTCAGTGTCTTCCCAATGCTTTTCCAATCCATTGCAGATGTCTTTCTTCCACGGCCTGACGGTTTGCTCCCTTGCTCCATATCCGATCTGTGTCTTGACAGTGGATGTTGCCTCTTTCCCGTCACAGAACCTTCCATCTATTTCCTCCCTTTCCTTCCCCAGCACCCCTTTTCAGAATCTTCTCATCTCGGGATTCTGACCAACCTGTTTGGGTCCAGAACTTGTGTTTTCTGCTCAAGGAAACACATTGCTTTAAGATCCCCAACCCTGTCTGGAATGATCCCTCACCTGCATGACCAGATTTCTGTGTGTGCTTCCTTCCCCTAGTGACCCCTGTATCCCACTACCTGGTCAAGCCCATGTTGTAATTAGCACAGTACATCTTCTTGTCAGGCTGTGCCCCATTCAATATATGAATCCTCCGGGGTGTCATTCTGGCTCCCAAAGTCAAAGGAAGACAGCGACATTGGCCTTGCATTGTATGCAGGCTTATTTTCAGACCCGCTACCCTGTACCTATGTGTGTATGTTTTGCAATGCTAAAAAGATTATTTTTCTTTCTTAAAAACTAAGAAGCTTGTCATCGGCATAGACACCCCAGTAAGTTCTCAGCCACCCTGGGCTATAGTAAGACCTTATTGTAAACAAACAAGAGAAAAAGTAAGAAGGCAAATCATTACACAGGAGGAGGGCGGGTCCAGAGAGGTAGTGATTACAGCAGTGAAGGCTCTCAGCCAGGTGGGTCCCCCTGGAGTGCTCAGGCAAGCCAGGCATTTGTTATTACCCCTGTGTCATAGGATGAGGAGGATAGGGACAGAGAAACATCCACTCTGCTAAGCCGTCACTCAGTCTCATCAGCTGAGTGGGCTCCTGGCAGCTGGCGGCCCTTCCCTGTAGAGTGGGCTAAGAAGTGAGGGAGCATCTCGCTCTCTGGCTGCATTTCAGTTACTGACTTTTCTGCAGGAGTGTTGGTTTCTAGGACATTGTGTTAGTCACAGCTTGACAATCTATGGGGGGGAAAGGTTTATTTAGGCTCAGTCAGAGTCAGAGGACTCAATGTGTGATCAGCTGACTGCTCTACTGAGGAGCAGGAGACTGAGAGGTGAGGAACAAGATACACTCTTCAAAGCGTGCCCCGCTGACCTACTTTCTCCTCACCTCGTTAACAGCCCATTCACCTATGACCATCAATGGGCTGAGCCTTGAATGATGGTAGCAAGCTCACATCTTTGTAGTGCCACCAGCTGGGACCAAACCTTCAACACAGGAGCCTTTAAGGGGGAGGGGATGCCACTTTATACTCAAACTTAGAAGGTGGGCCTTGTGCCAAAGGAACTATTGACTTTCTTTTTGCCAGTTCTTGCTGCTCCCTTTTAGGAAAGACCTGTCTCCACTCCCTTGGTTCTAGAGGACTGCCTGTCAAGCGGCCTGCCTCGTTCACAGAAAACATATACACAACCAAAACAGGGCTAGTCCAGAGATGCAACCTTGTCCAAGCTTTTGTTAAACTTCTGGGACCCTGGAGGGAATTAAACACCTGAAGACACTTCATTGACTGTCACCTCTGGCAACTGAGAGCCACAGGTTTCAGCCCTCCCTCACAGACAGCCTTCCCAAGCTGACTCTCCTCTGGGGCTCCCCACAACCTTTCCATGGCTGAGGCTGCCTTTTCCTGATACCTAGAAACTCCAGGCAGCAAGATCCAAGAAAAAGGCATCTTCAATGGAACAAGACACTGAGATGCAAGAGCCCAGGCTCGCTCAAACTGGTTTTACAACAAAGGGGTCTTTTAAGGGAAATGTCAAATTTAGGAAAATTCAAGAGAAACAGCTGCTTCAGGCACAGCTAGATACTGGTAGTCCAGCATTGCCAATAGGGCCCCTCTGGGGTCCACTCTCATCTGAGCTGGCTTTGTTTTCAGGCTGTGTGCATGTGGCATCAAGAGATGGCATTAAGACACTGCAGAGTTCTGTCCCCACACCCATATCCATCCTCTAAAGAGAATTTTAAGTAGTTCCTTTTGGGTCATTTTCCCATTGGCCAGTTGGTCATTGAAGGTAAACTCATATTTCATGAACAGCTCAGGACCACATGTGTGAGGGGGCGGGGATTTCTCAGGAGGAAGTGACAGAAAGCAACAGCACCCATCCATCCAAGAGTCTGTCCTGCCCTCCTTCCAGGCCCCATTCCCTGTATCAGAATGGCAAGGATGTCCGCTCACTTCCAGGGAGACATCTCCCTCAGTTCCCTCTATGGGAGGAGACACCGCCCCCCCCCCCCCACACACATAATCCTTTGCCTGCCATAGCCAGGCAAAGTAATGCAGGCTGGTTTTTCTCAGTTTCTCTCCTTTTCCCCCAGGGCTTCTCTTCCTGGTTCTTCAACAGCCTAACCATGAGGTAAGTGCCACTCTTGGAGGTTCTGATGGTGTTGTCCAGGGTTTGAGGTGAGATAGGTAAGGGCTGCAGAGAGCAGCAGATCCTCCTGGAGGACAGCCTCACCTAGTGTAGGCAGAGAGTCCTTTCCCAGGTTGTAGCTGGTATATGGGAACTGAGCACAGCACTCTGCCCCTGACACCCGTCTTCTCCTCAGGGAAGGACCCCATGTAAAAGCAGAATCATTATTCCCATGAGTACACAAGCAAGCCTGTAGATTCTGCTCCAGGACAAGCTATCCTTTGCACACGTGCTTGGTGTCTGTGTTCATCATGTGCCATATTTGTCAAGAAGGATCAAACATCCGGAGCAGAAGGGCAGATGTCCCCCTCCCTTAGCCTGGGTGGCAAAGGCCCCCACCTTCCACCTCATCTTCTGGATTTTTGTAGAGCTAGACACAAGACACATGTTCTCTCTCATTTGTCCAGTACCAGACATTTATGTGAGTGAGCCTTGGCTACACCCATAGTGCAAAGACATTCAGACACACATATGCATACTTATCATACAGCATGTGTCATGTCAGAGATACATTCATGAAAACTCATTCATATATATGTGTGTGTATGTATGTATTATATATGTGTATATACATATATGTATGCATTGAGCATGTACACTCATTCATACTTACACACATGCATGCATGTACTCAGCCTTTCCTTGCCTGAGTTGAGTCATGTATATAATTCCAGGCTCTCTCTAAGTATTGCCCATCTCCTGATCCTCCTCCAGTATCTTTTCTTGCCAGGTGACACCTGCTATACATGGCGCAGCCTCGCCACTCCTTAGAGACTGCATTAGCCAGGATTCTCTAAAGTAACAGAACCCATAGAGTGAATCTCTACATATCAAGGGGCTTTATTGGAATGGTTTGACAGTCTGTGGTCCAGCTAACCCAAAAATGGATGCCTATGAATGGAAGGTCCACGAATCCAGTAGTGTTCAGTTCACGAGGCTGGATGTCTCAGCTGGTCTTTAGCATGCTGGCATCATCCTGAAGAAGTAGGCTTTAATGTCAATGAAGGAATGGCTAGTAAGCACCAAAGCATACACACACACACACAGAGCGAACTTCCTTCTTCCATGTCCTTTATATAGGCTGCCAGCAGAAGCTGTAGCTCAGATTAAAGGTAGATTTTCCCACCCCAAAGATCTGGATTAGAAGAGGATCTTCCCACTTCAAATGATTTAATTAAGGAAAAAAAAAAAAAAATCCCTCACAGGTGTGCTCAGCCACTTGGGTTTTAGTTAATTCCAAATGCGGTCAGATTGACAACCAAGAGGAGCCATCACAGGAACCCTGTACTAGCACTTGGGTGGCCTTGGATCTTCTTCTGCTGTTCCTTTCTCGGTTCGAGAAGTTGTAGCCGCTGTCCGGACTCTCTGGACCGGTGCCATCAGAAACCTGCTCTGCCTCCCATTAACGTGCCTCACTCGGCTCTTCTTCCCATGCTGCTCCATGCCCTTCAGTCCCACCCCGAGGCACCGCTCCTTCTCTTTTGGGACCCCAGGGGGCACAGGAAACTCTTGCTGGGCTGTGGACATCCCCAACTGTGCCTAGAACCGACTTCCACGGGGTGGGGTGGGGTGGGGGCAGGGCTGAGCATGGCCTTGGCCTCCACTGCTCCTCCCTCCCTCCTCCTTCCCTCACCACAGGCCCCAGGAAGTAATGGGGAAGGAGGAGTGTCAGCTTCTCTATGCTGAGCAGCATACTGTCAGTAGAGAGAGCAGTCTTTTAGATGTTTTCACTTAGTTTTGTTAATTTATTTAAACATGCACAAGCCAGAATACATGTATTTTCATTACTAGAAAGATTAAAGTCCACTGTCACACTTTCACAGAAACAACCTCACTGTTTTATTATATATAATATATTACATATACAGTATATTATAACACACACACACACACACACACACACACGCACACATACAGCACGCACGAAGACATTTTTTTTAAGGACAAGGCCGCCTCACTATGCAGCCCAGGCTGGTCTTCAGCTTCTGATCCTCCTGCTTCCGTTGCCTAAATGCTGAGATTACACATTTGCACCTGAGTTAGGCCTAGCTTACTTTTGTATTTTAATCAGTAATTTTTATCAATATGTTTCTTGTTACTGTAACGAACTACTGAAGGCCAGGTAACTTTAAAGTAAAAAAATAAAGAGGCCTCTTAAGTTAGTCATTCTGATGATTCAAAGGCTTGGTGCTGACATCAGCTCAGCTCTGATGTGGCCCCCTGTGTGGATGACGTCACACACATAGGCAAGGTCATGTCTTAAGGCCAGACCAGAAGGCAGGAGTCTGGTGCAGGTTTGCCTTCTTTTTTTAAAATAGTACTGAGAGTCCAGCCCAGATTCCTGTGCAGCCACTGATCCCCTCCAGCCCAGAGACAAGCTTTTATAATTGATCCTTGCAAGAAATAATTGATGGGTTCCCCCTGAGAGTTACCTTCTGGAAGCAATGTTCCCCAGATTGCTCTTAACAGCTCTACCACTTCTTAGCATGGTGGAGAACAGGCATCTAGCATAGAAACCCTCAGGAGGACAAGCCGCATCCTAACCACAGCTCATGTCTGAACAGCTGTTCTCCTGGCAGGATGTACAGACTAGATATAGGTCTGTAGGTTTGGCAAATTCACAGGCAGGAGCAGCGTGGGACATTTTTCATTCCTTTGCATGGGAATGAGAGAAAGAGAGTTGGGATGAAGAGGTCCACTCAACTGACCTCATCCTCAGACATGGGGAAAGGAACCCCCAGAGGGACTTTGAAGCTGACTTTCTGGATTTTCTCCATTGCTGGCATGTAATCTTGGGTTTGTTTCCTAACAAACTTGAAATACCCTGACAAAAGCAACTTGAGGGAGAAAGGACCCAGGTTACAACTGGGAAGTCAAGGCAGCAGGAACTTGAAGCAGTTAGTTGTATCACATCCACAGTAAGAGCAGGATGAAGTGAATGGATGCTGCATTCTAAAACTCAGCTTGTTTTATCCAGCCTCATCCAGTCCAGGATCCCCGCCCAGGGAATGATGCCACCTAAAGTGGGCACATCTCTCCACCTAATCAATGTAATCAAGACAATCTCCTTCAGACATGCTCATGTCTAGATTCAATCTAGACATTCCCTCGTTGGGACTCCATTCCCAGGGAGTCTAGATTGTAACAAACTGACCATTAAAACTAAATATCAATGGGTACGTACAGGGAAAGAGAAAGTGTGATAGGAAAATAGAGTGTTGGTAAAACAACAAGACTTCACATGGCAGGTGTCTCTGTGGCATCCGTGAGAGCAGAAAATTCAGGTCACGGTGCTGTTGCACATCTGTGTGTAGCTTTTAATATGTGAGTGCCTGAGCCTGCAGATCAGTGACGAGGTCACTGTGCAAGCTGTGTGTACTCATGTTCATCTTGACCGCCACCCCACCCCACCCTACCCCAAGGCTCCTATCAAAGGGGATGTCTATGGTGATCACACCATCAACAAAGGCAGGAAAGTGGGGCCTTGTATTACATCTAGCACCCATGGGAATAGTGCCATAGATGACAGCTAGACCTTTCACTGAGAAGAGATAGCCCAGCCAGAGTCCCTGTGTACAGCCTCCTGTGCAGTCTACTCTACTCAGAGAAACAAAGGCCAGCGAGATTCTCTGTCTTCCTTTATAATGGGTGCTTGCAATCTACCAGGCAAAGGGGCATTTGGGAAAAAGAGAAGGAATTCTCACCAGAGGGCTCAGGAAAAGTGTGGCTTTTGAGCTGGGATTTGAAGGATAGAGAAATCTCCAAAGTAATTGTGGAGGATGCTTCAGAAGGAGAGGACAGTGTGAGCAAGGTTGGGGCAGAGATGAGTAGAGAGTGACCAGAAGTGGGCAATCTTCTGCACTAGCTAAGAGCAGGGCTCCACGTTAAAGTCAGAAGGTAGGAGACAGTGTCCAAGGATCCAAGGGGATTGTGCCTGGGGTATGGAGACTTCTGGTACTGATCCACAGGCAGAGTGTAAGGGGACATCAACGGACAAAGCCCACAGTCAAGGAGCCAAGGAGGCTATTCTTGTGGTCCAGGCAAAAGATGGCCATGACCTGGATTAGGAAAGTGCTCAGGGACACAGGAGGGAATCACCTGGTAACAGTCAGCAGACCGTGGCCTGGTTTCATTTTATTATTTATTTATTTGAAGTAGGGTCTCTCTATGTAGCCCTGGCTGTTCTGGAACTCACTATGTAGACCTCACCAAGTTGGCCTTGAACTCACAGAGATCCTCCTGCCTCTGTTCTGGCTCCCAAAGTGCTGGAATTAAAGCTATACACCACCACACCTAGCTTAAATGTCACGTTTAAATGTATTTACCTATTTGAGGTAGGGTCTCTCTCCGTAGCCCTAGATGTTCCGGTACTCACTCTGTAGATCAAGTTGGCCAAAGACTCACAGATCCTGCCTCGGCCTCCCACGTGCTAGGATCAAAGGTGCGCACTGCTACACCCAGCTTAAAATGCCAAGGTTTCTTTTTGTAACTCATTTATTGTATGCGTATTGTTTCGACTGCATATATTATCTGTGCACCACATGTATGAGTTACAGACAGTTGTGAGCTGCCATGTGGGTGCTGGGAATCAAACCCAGGTCGTCTTAGAAAAGCAGCCAGTGCTCTTAACCTAACAACCGTCTCTCCAGCCCCGTGGCCTGCTTTTAAAGGAAGATTTGGAGGTCTTGTTTCTGGGGAGAATAGTAAAAGCAGAGAATGGGAGAGGGGGAAAAAGATCGCATGGCCCAGGCAAGCATATGAGGTGACTAGCTAGCTCATTTAACAACATTAAAGCTTAGGAAAGCTGTCAGAACAGAAGTTGTAGCCTTGACAGATGGGGGTTTAGAGATTGAAGTTGAGTGACAGAAACAGCTGGGTCACCTAAGGGATAGGATCGGCAAAGCCAGAGAGGCCTCACTGAGAAAGGAAGGGGAAGGGACCTTTAGGTATGAGATCACAGGAGTCATCCTGGCATAGCTGACAACC